>PVJO010012379.1:0-55737 GCA_004026905.1 Hystrix cristata
GCACTCCCACCCCCAATTTCAGTCTCACATCCTTGATCCCAGCAGAACCACACCAAATCGATCAATAGATCAATTTAGTAATCACACACTCTAGATCCAGCTATCTCTTACCACATGAGGCTTTGGGGGGACATCTAGACACAAACCATAACACAAGGGAAACATGATAATCCATTCCCCAAATTCACAACATTTCCAGCATTTTTCAAAAGTCAAGGTCAAAGTCTTTTCTGACACTCAAGGCAAACCCTGAGCTGTATGCCCCTATAAAAATTAAAAACAAGTTACATAATACTAAGACACAGTGGCTCAGGTTAAACAGTCCCATTATAAAAGAGAAGAATGGGGAATAGAAAAGAATAGGACCAAAGCAAGTCTGAAATCTAACAGATCAAACATTAACTCCTGTATTCCATGTACGGCATGCCGAGCCCACAGCCATGAGATGTGAATTCTAGAGGACTTGAGCAGCTCCACCGTTACAGACTTGCTGGTGCAACACAAATGTTCTCTGTCTTGGGCTGCTTCCATTCATGACCTGCAGCTTGCCTTGGAAAATATTCCATGTTCTTGGCATCTTTAACTTCTTGGGTTTCTACTACACCTTTAGCAACACTCCCATAGCTTCACACACTAGTTGCTTGAGGCTTCCTTACTTGGTCTTCCAGGCTTTCTTTGGAAATCCAGGTGAAACTTCCCTGAGCTTACAATTTATGCATCCTGTTTGCCAGTAAAGTCAGTATTACGTGGAGATGCCAAACTCTGCTGTCAGCAGAAGTAGTCGCCAGGATCCCTTGCACACGGCTGCAGCAGCTTCTGAGTGCCTAGATGGCCAAACATGGTAAAATGAATCCTGAGAAACCAATTCCCTTGGTGGTCCTCCTAGAGAAGGTGTCCCGGGACCTCTCTTCTCAAATGAACCGTTAATACTGCTGCACCCTTGAGCGGGTCTTGCTGATTTCTGAGGTGCCCTCGAGGCATCTTTCTTCTTAACTCTGTACAAATTGTTTGGTATATTTTTAATGGCTCTACTCTTTAGCAGTCACACTTTCTTACCCCCAAACTTTATGCATGTTTCTTTTGAGGCCAAAATTTAAGATATTCTTACAGTTTTCGTTTCTAATTTTTGTCTCTGACTCTCATAAATCTGGCCTTGGAATTTCCTGCCTTGAAATTTCCTCCACCAAATCAACTAGTCCTTCAACCTCATTAATCTCAGTCTCCTGCAGTCTGAGGACGTGGGCAAAATGCAGGCATTTTTTTGTCAGAGTTTACACACAAAGCCTCTAGTCCGATTGCCAATAAACTTCTGTTCCCGACTAAAATCTCATGAGCCTGAACTTTACTGTCCATATTTCTGTCGTGATTCTAGTCTTCTTCTTCTTTTTTTTTTTTTTTTTTTTTTTTTTTTTTTTTGTGGTGCCGGGGATCGAACTCAGGGCCTTGTGCTTGCAAGGCGAGCACTCTAACCACTGAGCTAAATCCCCAGCCATGATTCTGGTCTTCTTAACTCCAACCAGAAGTACTCATCAGACTTTGACTGCCGTATTCTAAGGCCTCGCTAGCCAGCACCTCCAAACCTTCTCAGGCTCCTCCTGCAATACACTTCCGAAGGTTTCCGAATCATGTGGCCAGGTGCAGTCAAGCAATGTTTTCTGTCCCTGTAAAAATTTCCTGTATTATTCAGCTTCCCTGTCACTGGAACATAATACCTAACACCCATAATTTAAAGGAGGGTACTTTTAATTTAGCTCGTGATCTTAGGGGGTTCCTTACACGGTCAGCCGGCCCCAAGGGGGAAACATGGCGGTGTAAGGGCATGGCACAGCACAGTTGCTCTGGCCACTTCACCAACAAGTGGAGCAGGGGACCAGGTCTAGAGGGGAAGACTGGCCAGGCACCGGATGTATACTCCACGGCGACCCCTCTTTGACCCACCCAGACATCCCTAGAAGTGTGTTTTGTTAATCTCTCGGGTGGCTCCCAAGCCAATCAAGTACACCATCCACTTTAACTATCACATGCAGCATTTGAAACTGTTGAACACTTTTCTACTGAGACTCTTCTCCTGTGTCTAAACAATTATTTTCTTTGCTTGTTCCGTGATCTTTCTAGCCATTCTAGCTGGACTGGGGAAAATATGGGTATCAAAAGCCTTGAAGGGAGAGATGGAGAAAGGTCGATCAGCGGGTGCCAAGGAGTAATTAAACTGGCACAAGAACTTCTGGTGAGCTGTTTCATAGGAAAGTGACTATAAATAATGAGAATGTACCGGCTATTTCAAGACAAAATAGTGTAATAGATTTTGATTCATTTCACCATAAAAAGGGATAAATATTTGATAAAATACATACATTTACCTTGATTTCAACATTACACAATGT
Organism: Hystrix cristata; assembly: GCA_004026905.1. Taxonomy (NCBI): domain Eukaryota; kingdom Metazoa; phylum Chordata; class Mammalia; order Rodentia; family Hystricidae; genus Hystrix; species Hystrix cristata. Next base: position 2,385 of record PVJO010012379.1, read on the forward strand.
AAACGTGCATCAAAACATCTAATGGTACCCTATCAATCTGCACAAGTTTTGTGTATCAATTTCAGAAATAAAAAGGAGACTTGAGGGCAAAGCAACCAGCCACAGAAAGTAGAACATAGCAGATGGGCAGTAAAGATTTCAGGAAAACAATGAATGACTGAATGAATGAACGAATGAATGAATGAATTGGGTGCTTGACTATTTGAGAACCTGGAGAGCAGTTATACAAATCTTTACATAAATGACTTAAGAAGTTTTATTCTGGATTTGGGAGAAGCAAGCAGACATGGATTTATTTGGCATTTTCTGTTACTTACTTTTCGGTCAGATATGCTGGTAGTTACAGTATCATCTCTCAACTCTAATCCCTCCTTTCTGAACTTTATCTTTTCTTTCTTTAGTTGGAACTCTGTGAGTGGATTACAACATGTGCCTTGAAAAGAGACTGAAAGTTTGGAAAGAGAAGATAGGATAGTTTTCTTATAGTTTGCTTACTGGTCTGACAATATTAGTCTAGCAATAGGTTTTTCAATTTCAATCACATTTGACCCATTTCAGGCTTCTGCCCACATTTTTCCAGCCAGCTTGGGAGATATCATCTCTACCCCAGATCTGAGTTCCAGTATTGTTGGGGCCCCTACAAACTCCTGAGGTAATCACAGTATCTACCTAATAGTGGAGTTTGGATTTACATATTTTATCTGCAAGGGAGGTTTTCAGACCGCCCTCTCCCACTGTATCCTCCCTCAGAGGTGAGGGAATACATTCTGCAGTAACTTCCTCCATGTTCATTCGATATTCTAAATTCCATGTGAAACTGTAGATTGTGTTCCGTGTCACAGCAGAGTGTAAAGGGACCATGCCTGCCTCTGTGCTGTAGAGCAGCAGCTTAGTTCCCTCGATTGACATCATCACACACAAGATGAGCAAATTCGCTGGCATCCTATGTTTGCTAACAAGTGTACCAGAAGACAGGAGACATACCTTTAAGGAGTCCGTATCAGTGAAAAATTTAAATCCTCAAGGCTAAAGTTAAATGGCACACCAAATCCAATGTTTCAAGAAGAATCAGTTGCAGATAAAAACACTAGGTGGTTTCCATCAAGAATCTGCAGCCTCCTCCCCAAAATTGTAGAACTCCAGGGTTCCAAACTAACACTAGGCCTTCTACAGCAAAAGAAAGTCATCATCCACAAAATTCCTCTGTAGCATGTTACTAGGCTCTAATAGCTTGTGATGTAGATGGGGCATTAAGTGACCGTGTAACTAAAGTTGCACATTGTAAGGTAAGGACTCTCATAAGCACCAACCCATAAGATGAAGCAAGGGCACCAATATGTCATAAAACTAGAAAATTCTGGATTTGGGCCTCGGATGACCACAAAGCACAAAAAATTAAACCATTGTCTCAAGTCTTTTACTATCTACCTCTTTTGGACTTACATCTCTCCCTTAGTTTATCTTCATGACCAGCTGGGGAAAAGGGGAAGGGTAGAGGTGCTGTAGAACCATCTGCCACAAACTTTTTAAATCTAGTCTTTATTCATAGATTAGCTTGAAATATTCTTGTAGAGTGAAAATGAATGACTATGAAACTGCAAGTTCACTCAGAGGTAACCCTAAGAAACACTGGGGACGGGAAATTGGCTCTGGGGGCAAAATTTTGGGAAACTGGCTCTGTGGGCAGAACTCTTAATCATCAACTTTGGACGAAAGAAGAAGTGGTCTATACAAACTCCTTGGCCAGAAGCAAGTGTTTTGAAAGATGGAAGCCTTCAATGAAAGAGTAATATTGGAAGGGCATCTATGAGAGACGACTTTGGATGGATCTACGAAAGTATTTGCCACCAAGGAACACCGGACACTCCAGTACACAAAACTATTCAACTAGTGACATAAGCCAGAATCTCTCCCCTGTCATTTCAGGGTCCAGAGATGAAATAATTATGTGGCCAGGGATAGAGGCTATACATGACTCATTCAAAATGAGATTTCTGTCTTCAAAGTCTCTGCCATGGATGAGTATTTGATTTTTTTCAGCAACAGAGGCCAACTCTGAGTCCTCAGTATGATATCAACCACTTACAGGAACCAATTAGCCAGTTGTAGCAATTTGATTACCAGTCCCCTTTACCCTGGAGAGGATGCTGATGCACTCTCACTAGGATCAATATGGGTCCTCTGCAATGTTCACAATGCAGTAGTCACCCCTTCCACTGAGTTTTGCTTTCTGTGTTTTCAGTCCGTCATGGTCAACTACAATCTCAAAATATTAAATGGATAATTCTAGAAATAAATAATTCATAAACTTTAAATTACTTGCTGCTCTGAGTAGTGTGTTGTCCTACTCTGTCCTACCACATCCCACCTGAGATGTTAACCCTTTATTCAAGGAATGCACACTCTACAGGCTATCTACTCATTCATCACTCAGTATTGATCTCAGTTATCAGATTGGTTGTCAAAATACCACAGTGTTTATATTCAAGTAACATTCATTGTATTGAGTAGTAGTTTCAAAGTTCAAGAATAGTGATGTCGACAATTCAGATATGCCAAAGAAAATATGTAAAGTACTTTAAATGAAAAAGTAAAAATTATTTACTTAATAAGGGAAGAAAAAATAAATCATATGTTGAGGTTGCTACAATCTGCAGTAAGAACAAATCTTACATCGTAAAATTATGAACAGAAAAATAAATTCATAGGTATGTATGTATGAGCTTTCTGTTCTGATGATTGGATGTCATTCTTTCTGTTTCTTGACCCACCGTTAAAAAGAGTAAATAAATATAAACCCAGGATCACTTTTAAAAAAAAATGTGTTCTTTTATAACCTTATTTAGTGCTTCAGTATAGTTGTGTGATTATTGTCATGAGCATACATTTGCATGTGTACATGAGAAACATGGTGCCTACTCCAAATTTTAAACTGTATATGTCTACAGCTTAGTAACCTTTCTCATTGCCTCACAGAGACTACAACAGTATTTTTACTGGGGAGCCCCTTAGTAACTGCTGGTTGAAGAGAATTTCCTCTATCCTAAACAGCACATCTTTTTAGTTGAATGTTGAGCTTCCGCATGATGGCTAAGAGAGAAAGTCAAGTGGAGTTAAGCTTTCTACAGTTCAGTAATGCTTGCACATCCCACATAGACACAGAGCAACATTAATTTGCCTCTCTAGCTTTTTGATTTTTCACTAAATCCTTCAGTTATTCTTTCTAAGTGTGCTTTCCTTAATCATGCTTCCTCGATTATGTTTCCTCAATATTTTTGCTTGTCTTTCATCTGTAAAGAAAGGTATCATTTAGCTTACAACAAAATAGAATATAAACTGTTGAAATAGCATTCAGCCATTCATGTGCAATTTAAGCAAAAAAAAACAGTCCCTCCCCCAAAAGAAAACAGTACCCAAGACACTTGAGTCTAAATTTTCTCACAAAAACTTCATTTTTTGAAAGACATCATTTCACCAAAAGAAGACTGTATTTAAAAGCATATTGTTTTCAGTATGAGCTGTTGTCTTGCTTATCACCTAAGTCTATTTTGGCCTATCATACTGTTTTGAAATAGAAATTTCAAATGGAGCTATTAGAGCATTTATCCAAAATAATCAAGGCCAAGTAAATTCTTTTTAAATGACCTCATGATCTTCCTTCCTTATTTTTCCTGTCTTTCATGATCTCCTCACTGATTTTGACAAGATTTGAGAATAAAAATACAATGTTAGTAACACGAACATCACAGTTAATTCTCTGGATTTTCAAATATACAACAAGACACAATATGCCCCAAAACATTGCTGTTTGTTGTGTTAAACTTACTATGTTGTGAAATTTGAATTCTTACCCTCCTTTTTTGTCCACCAAAGAAGGAGCAATGACAATCACTTAAAATATCTAAAAATGATAGAATTTAGAAGAAAAGCATAAACACAGTCTGTTACTAGTGTGAAATAAGTCCTCCTTAAACAGACATAATGCTAAATAGAGTGACTTGACAAGCAGAAAGTAGGACACGCTGAACAATGAAATCAGTCAGTCAAGAAATGTCAGGTGGTATGTGGAAAGTTTATATGCTACAGTGAGCAGGTGATGGGGTATCTGACACATTTAAAGTATATATTTAAGATTGAGGAACACTTTGATCATACACTGAAATGTCAGCTGTGTACGGTTCCTCCTAACCTTTTAAAAATGTAGGTAGAGAGGTCTTAAATTCTCCCTAGTGCAATAGAAATGGGAGTTATAATTTTGCCTTGTCTGAAAATAATAAAACTTTAACACACTGGGGTTCCTTACTCCAGCCTCTTTTATCTTTATTACAAAAAGTGAACTTCGTTGGGCATAAAATTACAACTTTGGGGAGAGTAATACAATTAGCTCTTTCATTAGGTATACACATGATTTTAAATCATTAAATGCAAAGGATATGGTCATTCATTCCCAAAACTCAGCATCTCTTCAATCAGGAAAATAACTTTGCTAGAATGAAATACATACCAAGAAAAGGAGAAAAGAATGTGAAGATATGAAAGCAAATGTACTCGCACTTCCAAGTTTTCCTGACACAAATGCTGTTTATCTTGCCAAAGAGAAAATAGGTCACTGTATTAATTCACTAAAAATAAGCACATTACAACTTTTTATTAATGCAACAGAAGAATATCAATGATTTTTTTTAATGATCAAAACTAAAGAAGGCTACCAAGATTAATTGGATCTGTAAGTTTATGAGTTCATTTTATGCATCATCTCATATGAAAGATATTTTCCTATGAACCCATCTCTTAAGTTTTCCATTTATTTCTTCCCCATAATACACTTACCCTTCTCCATCATAAAATCAATTGGCCATCTCTCTCTCTCTCTCTCTCTCTTTGACTTTTTCCTCTGTAACTTTTGTTGCCCTTTAATCATTAAATATTCATTGCCCAGATTTACTGATATTGGAAAAGTCCAGTGAATTGTCTCCTTTCAACCAATACCCTTTGCTCCTCACTATTGGGAAGAGGTAGATGATTAGGGACTACCATTCAATGGGACATGTGAGGGAATAAGCAAGGAGGTTCTGGCAAAGTTTCAGTTGGGCTCAACCCCCAACACTACTTTCTGCACAAAGGCCAAAATGCTCATTCTACTGTGAACTAACATAGATGCTGGAGACTTTTATCCTCAGTTTCTTTGTCCTCATTACCCTTTTTTAGCTTTTTTGTTCTCCTTCCTCCCTTGATGTACCTTTCCCTTCTTCATTCTCTGGGTCTGGTAGGAAGAGAAGCAGTCAGCTTGCCAGCCTTCTGGCATTCTTCTTTATTTTCTGTAGGGTTTAGGAGCTATCTGGGAAAAGAGGCCTGAAGCCTCTTGGCACAATATAAGATCTGAGGGGAATTCAGATTATTCCTTTTATCCACCATTGAAATCAAATATAAAGGGAAAGCCAAGAGCTGAAGCAACAAAGACAGTGAAATAAGATTACCAAAAATGAATTTACATCACAGGAGACAAGATTAATGTTAGGTGTTAGAAGAAATGCTTGTGCGAACCCAAGTCAAAGGAGGTTGTGAGGTCTCCATTAGTTAGGTACTTTAGAAAAAGAAGAAGGACGCATTTAGACTGCAATCAGTCCCACCGTAAGTGCTTAGAAGCAAGGGTCTAGTCCAGATGATTTCTGACATCTGCACTCCTTAGTATTCTATTTTTAGGAGCCATCAATCAAACTCCACAGGAAAAAAAACACGAAATGTTAGTGTCTATAGTCCTCAGAGCTCACTTGCAAATTCATGTGAGTTGTCAAAAGCACATAACAGAGTGTGTAGGGACTAATACTTTAAACCATCAAAATGGTAAGTTATACATTTACAGCAACAATACTTGTTTTAATATAAAATCTTTTCATTCTGGAATTAAGAAATGTACACGTACCAGACTTCTAGTTACGGAAACATTGTCACCAAATTAGAACATGTGAAACTTCTTGAATATAGTAAATTAATCTAGATTTGAAATGTATTTAGTTATGTATTTCCACCAGTTGACAAGCAGAGGTCTCAGTTAAGAATAAAAAAATGGGGTTGCTAAATATTCCATATTCCAAAATTCTGGCAAGAGTTTCTGAAATCTCCCATTTTAACAAAACAGACATTACAATCCTACTACTCCATTCCCCTGAACTCCTACCTCTGAGTGGTATAAAAGAGATATAAGCGTCCCAGGGTAATGAGAAGAGATCATCCTTCCCGTGAATGCAGAGTTTGTGAAACACAATACAGGGATGTTTCTCCCTTTTCTAGAAGTTAGACTGATGCCAGATTACTACGTTGGTTTGGCAACAGATGCTTTTTCTCTTGCCCAAGAACTGTACGCTGGAAAACACATCCATTATGTGGAAGGAGTAAAGGAAAGATTTCAAAAGATGAAGAACTGAAAGAACAAGGGCTAAGAAAATACTTAGCTTAGGCAGAGCAAAGCTAATAGTAGCAGTGGGGCTGAGAGACCCTGTAGCAGATCCCAAGAGAAATAAAGGGTGCATGGAGACACCAGGAGCAAAAGGCAATGGAGATGGCCTCTGGGTGCTAACAAAGGAGTGACCTCATCACCAGCCTCTGGGGCTGGTCCTCACAAGCGCAGAGCAATTCAGCCAACCTAAGAGACAACACACAATTTATTTTCTATTTCCCCTTCCTGTCCTGAAAGAGGGCTCAGAGGAAATAGAGAATTCCACATCACCACCTTCAAACACCTGGCAGCTGGATCTGCAAGTCTGACCTCTGCAGAGAAAGGATGCAAGCTGAAAGCTTTAAAATAGAGATATCTAAATGTTCACAGTCAAGACACACTGTTTTTATAACTGAAAGTGACTGAAAAGTTAAGAAATGACACATGGATATTGGGATAGCACAGTACAGATGGTAAAAGAGGGGCTTCAACAGAGTGAACCCATTTTCAGAAAAAAATTAGAATGCGCCCTTTATAACAATAGCAAAATAGATATATTACATAAATAGAGAATAGATGATCATGATGAAGATAGATAAATAGATACATAGATAGATGACAGATACACAGACACACAGAGATAGGAACAAGTCAAAAAAAAAAAAAACCATGTAGGTGGAATAGGTAAAAATTAGACTTAATAGTGTATGCTGTCTTTAAACCTATTTAAATTAAAAGGGTCTCAAATGACCTAACTCCAAGTACCTCCCCTCCCCTGCTCCTGAAGATAAAATTTCTATTCAAACCTTCTTACCAAAGGGACTATGCATGGTTCCAGCTTTTCCTAGAATACAGGGCTTCCGTTCACTGCCAGCCTATGAAATTACACAAACAAGCTAATCATCCTTCCGCAGAAACCAGAGTTCACCTCACCTCTTGATACTGCAAATTCTGCCACCCACAGACCCTGGCTGTTTATTCTATACCAAAGTACAACACCATGAGGCCCTACATGTTCTGTGCCCTCCTCGCATAGTCTGCAACTATAAGCAATTAATAATTGCTTCAATCTCATCCATCCAGGGTCCTGTGTTACACATTCAGCCTTCAGCACAGAAAACCCTCCTTCACCAACAGAGGGAAAAGAAAGTAATTAAAACATGAAGACTTCTACATTTACAAGAAAGCCTAAATAAATAGTAAAGAAACTCTGATTGTGGCCTTGATTTTTTGTCACGTAGATGCTAGGGAAACAAGAACTTCTGTTAATTAATTCTGAGGAATAGAAATGTCATTCGCACGAGTCCCTCATTACCTATCAGAGAGGAATAAGACTGAAATGGAATGTTGGCCCAAGGAAATGCACTAGAGTTAGTGCTGTAGTGCGAACATGCTCCCCAAAGACTACAAAAACGCAACCTCAAATGCAACAGTGTTGAGAAGTAGAGCCTAATGGGAAGCTGTTAGGTCACAAGCCTCCATCCCTTACGAGTTCAATGGCACTTAGGAAGGCTGTAAGTTGTTCTTGCTCCCTCTGAGTTCTTTTGCATGTCTGCCTTCTGTCAGGGAATGATGCGGCCCGAAAGCCTTCACCAGACATGAGCCCACAGATTTTGAGCTTCTCAGGCTCTAACTGCAAGAAATAATTCAAAACTATTTATAAATTACCCAGTCCCAAGTTTTCTGTACTAGCAGCACAAAGCAGAATAAGAAATTCAAGGAAAGCTCAACGAATAAGAGCCACCAATTTCAGTATAAAATGGGTACGCCTCACGCCAATTTCCAAGAGTCAATTTTCGGAGTCAGACAACACCTCTAAATCACAGTTGTGCACAACAATTACTTGAGTGTTTGTTAAACATAAGAACGAAAGATCTAGCCTAAGAAATTCTAAGTTTTTGTATATATGGTGGGGCCCAGGAATCCATATATTTTCCAACTACTTTGAGGCAGTTCTGTTGGGGGGGGGTGTCCCATTGTGTCACTGTGGGATGGATGCTAAGCCCACAACTTTTAAGGACCTGAGGCCCTCTCTGAGCCTTAAAGTCCTTATCTGTAAAGTGAGAATAACAGCTAGCAGTTGGGACTATTGAGATGGTTCCATGTTCATATTCCTAATAAACACAAATACCTGGTATGTGTTATTCCTTCAGTGAAAAGTCTTTAACATCTGATGCCTATAGAAAGCTCAGATTCTTGGGATACCCACTCCTCTCCCCCTTCACTTTTTCTTTCTGTTCCTCTTTCAACCCAATGTGTTAAATTCACAAGATGAACTTGGAACAAAATAGTGTTTCCAGAGTTATTTACATAAATTTAACTCCGTGTTTCAACATGTTTTTAGATTCTTCCCTGAACTATTGGTTGATAATATTTTTATAAATTGACGCCTTGAAAAAAGTAAAGGAAGAACAAATGATTGAAGTCCCCAGAGTTTAAATATAAAGTGAGAAATTGAGTTTTTTAAATGTTCGAAATAAGTTTATTAGGTGACAAACCCTAACTTTCACTGGGGAAAGAGCGAAAACAAAACAAAACAAAACAAAACATCCACTGGACTGGGAATCAGCAGCAGAACTTCTGAGCTCTACTCCAGGTCAGCCACTTACTAATGGGTTTTCAGAGGGTCTTTCCAAGATACCATTCCATCTTGGATGAAATCAGAACACTGGATGGAGATAGAGTAAAGCAAGGACTTTGATGGGTTGAGTATTCTAGTTCCATGATTGTTTCATGTCTGAGCAGATGTTATAAGCTAAACTGAGCAACCCCAAACCACTCCATCCATGATGGGCAAGAAGGAAACATTCTCCAAGTAATCATTGTTTCTGTTTTCATTTCTGAGATTATGACATCTATCCCGGACCCTTATTACCTAACTCAGAGGCACTATGGACTGAATGTTGTGTCTTTCCAAAATGCGAATGTCAAAACCGTAACCCCTAACTTGATGGTATGTGGAAGTGAGGCCTTTGGAGAGTAACCAGGTTTAGATGAGCTCATGAGACTGGAGGCCCCAGTGATGGATTAGTGTTCTTATAAGAAGAGAAGAGAAGCCTGGTCTCTCCTTCTGAAGACAGGGCCAGATGTGGGCATCTGCAAGCCTCAAACAGAACCCTTATCAGAACCTGAATATACTGGCACCAAGGACTCAGACTTCCCAGGCTCCAGAACTGAGAAGAAAACAATTCTTGTTGTTTAAACCATCCACTGTATGGCATTTTGTTCAAGCAACCTGAACTCACTGAGACAATAGGTCAACAGTTATTCTCTCTATTATTACACTGTAAATCAACATGCAGTGCCCCCATTAACCCAGCCAGCGAACTCCCACCTGGGAACTCAGCCCTCCTGCCAAACAAGGTCAACACAGTGTAGTGCTGCAAGCCCACATTTTTCTGCCTTTTTCCTCCAGGATCCTCCTTAAATCTTTTATTAGTTGAGTTTCTCTATGAATTTCTATCAACTATTTGTCCTTTCTCCCCCTTCACAATTAGGCAAATGACCACCTCATAGAACTGCAAAGTGATACAGACTCCCGTCTCCTGCATGATGAAGGTCACGGGACGTGCTGGAAACTGCTGAACTGGACTTCACTGCTGCAGTCTTCAATCTGTAGCCATTTTAAGATCCTTTCCTGTCAGGGCCTTTATGCCTTCTTCTCAGTTTGGTTTATGTTTATGCGAACTTGCCTTGTCTTTATTTACACGTTTGGCACTTTTATTTTCTTCAAACTTCAAATCACACAGTGTTTCCTCACTTTTGTAGGCTGCAGGCTGCCTCCCTCGTTGTTTCCCCTGTAGATACCAATACTTGAATTTCTGTTTTCTTCGGAGCTGAATTTTCAGTGAATTTCCCTTGACATTTAGCCTATGCACACAGTGAATATTCAGACTTCAAAGAGTGCTGAAGAACAGACTGCTGCGGCGTGCATAGTTTAGACAGGGTCACACTCCACTCTCCTTTGGATTTCAGACCGTCCGCCGTCTGATCACTGAGGGTGAAGGAGTGATTCTTTGCTGGGGGAAAGCGGTGCTTACTGACCCATTTATCTGAGGAAATCAAAGCTCAATCATGGCATGGCCTTTATCCTTTGGGAACCATAAACTAAATTCAAATTACAAAGGCTAGAGGTAATGAAATTCAGAGTCTTAGGCTTTTTCTGGAAAGAAGGTGAGCTAGAATTCATAAATACATGCACCATTCCAGAGCAGGTTGGCAGAAAGTGAAAGAAGTTCTCCAGATAGAGCTAAAGGTACTCGCCAAGCAAGAAAAGCAGAAATGGATGAGCAGAGAAAACAATGTGACCACTCAAGGGAAAGAATTTCAAGTTGTATCTTCCTCACAAAACCAACAAGTATTTAGGGAAGGAGACCAGAAATTTGGAAAGGGATGAATACTAATGAATACAACCTTAACAATGTCTTTAGATTGTCTAAGCTTTAGATAGCTTTTTTCCTGACTGTAAGACCCTGACCTCCTTTTTTCTTAGAATATTCACTTTAGAAAACTCGTAATTGCAAATTCTTTCCCTGGCCCTTTGAAAGGTAAATAAATCTTCAGTCTCTTGCCAAAATTTCTTTCTTAAAGGCCTAAGAGAAAACCTTGTGACGTGGGATCCTAAAGGAAGTTGGTGTTCCCATCTCCCAGTCTCTGTGGGAAAATGGGAGCCGGACTTATGACTGGAGCACACAGACCAGCCTCCTCTCCTCCCTCAATGTCCCCCAGAGCTTTTGCACTAACTCGTCCTAGTGTTTAAAACTCTTTCTGTCTTTCGTTACAACCAACTTCAGTTAAATCTGTCTATTGTCGTGGTCTTGAATGAAATCTTCCTTGCTTGCTTAACTCTGTCTGGTACAATTTTTCTTTGATAGTTTATAGATTCATGAATGATTAGCAGGTCCTGAGCTGCCCTTGATTCCAGGAATGCAGAAAATAAGTCTAGTGCTCTGTAGCACTTAGAGAACGAGCATCAGAAAAATGTTCTGTGGGAGAAAGGATTCCTGAAGGGACAGTTTTGCCACATTATTAGCAATCTTGAAGGAGGCAACAGTCCCACCAGAATGAGAAATCTGGAAGTAGAGGAGAAAAGATAAGGCTTTAATGAGACTCCTGCCTGAACCACTAACATGACTATATTTACTTATATTGACTTATTAATATAGTTCTTTAGTAAAGTGTTGTGCATTATAAATATTCCCAAAAGTGTTGACAAAGAGGATTCTTGCCAAAATATACTAATACCAATTCTGGCTTTTATAAAAATTATATTAAAAACTTGTATTGCTATTATGGACAGATAAGTGAGAAATTAATATACAGTCAGAGAGGGACTGGACTCTCAAGGAAGTCAGCAAAAAGAATAAATAAAGCCATCAGAGCTGTGACTGGAGGTATATCTCAAGAACGCCAGCCCTCAAGATAAAGATGCAGTGTCCAGGTCTACATGCCTCCCTAAAGGATAAGCAGTAACTTGGAATTATACTACAGTTAGCACCACCTAGTCCAGGAGGTCCAGCCCAGAGAGGCATCAGTTGCCTAAGTGGGTGACCAGAGCATCCAGACCCATCCCTTCCCAAAAATGCCTTTGTCCTTTCCATGTACCCTTGCTACATGACCAGTTTTCTTATCAGACTAATATTAGCTAAGCAGCTATATTTGTAATCGTATAGGTTGATTATAGTTGGACCTAAATTGCACCTACATTGTGACTTTGCTGTATAAATTACCCCTGACAAAGGGCCTCGGTGGCAACCCACTAGGGAGACCACTCAGCTCTCAGGAGCTATCTCTCAACAAACTTTCCTTACTCTTAACCTCCATTGTCCTTTAGAATTCATTCTTCTATTTCAGGGGACAAAAACTCAGCACATCTGACACCTACCACGTTGGGAGTTATAGTTCTCCTGTGTCATAACTATGCCTGAACTTATCTAGGCATTAGTTATACAAAACCCCACAGAATATAAAAAAATGTAATTGCTTCACTGACTTTCCTTTCTTAAATTTTACAGAGAGATCTTTGTGTATTTTAGGGGGAAATTTTGAAGTATTTGTGAATGTATGCATGTTAAATCAAATTAAAAAACAAGAACATATAGAAAAATCAAGGGGTTGAGGATTTATTTATTTATTTATTTATTTATTTATTTATTTATTTATTTTGGTGCTGGGGATCAAACTCAGGCCTTTGTGCTTGCAAGGGGCTGGGGATTTAGCTCAGTGGCTAGGGTGCTTGCCTAGCAAACACAAGGCCCTCCGTTTAATCACCAGCACCAAAAAAAGGAAAGAAAAATCAAACTTGATATGTGCACAATAATATTCCAATTTTATGTAATTCATCAAATGTTAGTTATGTTCCTACCATGTAAAATACGGGTCAAGTACTATGGAACATGAGAAGTAACATTTGGTGTATAAAATACATAACCAAAATCCAAGCTGGGCCATTTGTTTTTAGCGTTGTAGGAATGGCAATGTTCACAGTGAAAGGGATGTTCCAATCAACACTCTGGCTTTCAGATTCTCTTATGCTGGAGAGCAATATGAAAGCTCACCCCAGCCAGAGCTCTATGGTGCAAAATGCAGATACTGAAATGTCTGCGGTTTGGATTAAGTAAAATGCAGCAAGATTAACTAAGGATTTGAAGACTCTCCCAGGAAACGAAGGAAGCTATAAAGTAATTAAAAGCCTTGAAAGATATCTCAGAGTGAGGAGTAGGCAGCTTCAGTATCTCATAACTGTTATCTGATTAGTATTCTAAGCTGACATGCTTGGAAATAGTGATTGCTACCCTTGGGAAGATGTCTTGCTAGTGCTTTCGCAATATAATCACTGACGTCCAGGAAGTCTAATCAACACCTAACAAGGGCCTTGATGACACATTGGGACCCGGTGGATGTGCATAACTAGTTGCATCACTCCTTGTCACTAATAAATACAGCTGTAATCAAGGGGTTTTCCATAGTTGCTTGTTCCCAGCCCAGGCTCAGACAGACCTTTGAAAGCAACATTTCCCTTGCAAGGTATTCCTGGATTGGCAGGTGAAATTGAGTGGCCTTCACTTTACTGTTCCTAAGCTACTCTAGTTGTAGTACAACAGCATGTCATGAAATTAATCAGAAAGAAAGAAGAAGCAGGAGAAGGAAAAAGGGAAAAGCAGTTCCCTTGCGATCTGAGTCTTTATTTTATTTACTGTGGTAATCGTGAAGGGCTAGAATGATATGTGATACATGCTAGGTATCCAAAAACTGAAAGAAATGAGTGAAAAGGAAAGGAAGAGTGGTGTGTAGAGGCAGAGAGAGAGAGAGAGAGAGGAAAGAGAGAAAGAGACAGACAGACAGACAGATACAGACAGAGGGAGAGAGATAGAGAGACAAAGAGACACAGACAGAGAGAGAGACAGAGAAGCAGAGAAACAGAGAGAGACAGAGACAAGACAGAGAAACTTAAAAAGACAGGAAGGAGAGAATCAGAGATTCTATTTAGAGACCAGGACTTCATATGATTGGGGATCACACTCTGTGTTTCTTGAGAGGCTTTTGAGCAGGTTATGATATTTACCTGATAAATACGTTGTCAGCTTTTCTGGCATCTATGCCACTTCATTCCAAGAGGTGAGAATGGAAAGCTGTGTTTACAGTTTGTATTGCAAACGTCATCACCTTCGCTTTCCTTTAGCACATTAAATTCCTTACCTTTAAAGTTTAAAAATTATTCCTCCTTGATGCCAAAGATACGATGCTTGTTTTTCTGTTGAATTGTTTTTGACAGTTCTGCCTAGAGTAAATCCAAATAGCATAAACAAGGACATGTAAGGAAATATTTGTAAAGACAAGGAAATAGAAGATACAATTGCCAGTACAGGAATTGAGTGTCTGAATAAACGTGTGTCTTGACTAGCATTCAGAGACATGTGCAGGAATTACTTTAAATATTGCTACTTGACTGGCCACCAAAGCAGTGCTACATAGTGAAACATGAGTTCAGAAGCCTTAAGGCATCTGTCTCTAGCATTCTGGCTAAAACATGGCTCCAGAATTCAGGATGATTCCACAGAACTGAGAGTATATATGCATGAAATCCAATAGGCAGAGTAAGGCAGCTCAGATGCTCTCCAGGGAACATTAGTTTGTATGAATTTTCAGAGTCAACGCACAACTGTATCCCGCACATGGTATGTTGGTGTGAGCAAAGAATCTGATCCACCTTGACATGAATAAAAATGTGTCAGCTCACTTACCAAAGAGACCTAGTTACAACTCCACTTCTTCAGAAGTTTTAGCCCATTGAAAAATATTACAAAGTCACCCAAGCATGTTCGCACCCCAAAATGGGTCTGACAGCATAGTCAAAGGTTAAAAATGATGGGAAGGATATCAGATTCCAGAGTATTAAAGAATACAACTTCACCAAAAGCAACTTCTACACAGTAGACGAGACGCTTTCAAAACAGCTTTCAGCCTGGAAGTCCTTACCCCAGCAAATGCAGGGCTGATCTATATAATTCACCTACTCTAATTTCATAAAACAGAGAGACTCCATGGCCAGGGAGCAGCCCCCCAAAGAAGACGAGCCTAGGTATCCTGCGCATGGCTGGCAATGAAAAGCTGGTGGGTAACGCTTCAACATTTCAACTAGATGCAGAACTGACAAAGATTCCATACTTAAGACATGATTTGGGGAGACTGAGGTGAAGCTTTTCGGCAAATAGCAATAAAGAACTACGGGACGGAGTTCAGAAAGGTGTAGGACATAGTACTGCATAAACAGGAGAATAGGCGGTTACAAAGAAAAATCCATTAGAAAGAAAGTGGAACTCACAGGAACCAGTATAAAGGAATTCTCATAATACTGTTGTTGTCATTAGAAATATTTAAGTTATGAAGCCAATGAAGCCAAAACATAATTGAGTGAAAGAAGCTAAACACCCATAAGTAAACACTGAACACTTCCAATTACACAAAGTTCATAAATCAACAAAACCAGTCTACAGTGAAAGGAGTGAGAAAGTGATTAGGTGTGTGAGTGGAACAGATTGACTCTAAAGTAATATTAGGAGTTATGGATGATGCATGCTCCCCGTGTCTTGACTGAGTGTGGTGACATGGGTGTATACGTACATGTAGAATTCATAGAACTGTACACTTAAAGTTCATGCATTTTTAAAAAGGAAGGAAAGACACTTGATTTTGGTGGATCCCACCACTTTCAGCCTTTGGTCAGACAAATCAAATGTCCTTACAGAATGCCTGCTTGATATCAGTTCCTAATCAGTGAGGCACACATTTCCCTCCTACTTCCTAGACTTAAACAAAATGAAGCCATCCTTGAACATTCACTCCTATCAGCCCCATTTGGTACTTAACACATTGTGAGTCTCCATAAATATTAAACAGCACTCCCAGTTCAACCACTAAGTGCAATTCAAAAGCACACTAGGGAACCGAGAGAGTTCACTAAGCACTGGTATTGGATACCACTGGTATGTTAAACAAAGTTTGTATTTAAGACATGTTCTTAAAAGCACTTTGGAAAATACAGCCAATACTCTGTTCAGTTGCCTAAACATCAAACTACACACATACACACACACACACACACATACACACACACACACACACACACACACACACACACACACACACACACACCAGAAGAGCCACCAAGTGTAAAGCTTATTGGTACACAATCGTCCCTCAGTAACTCTGGCCTCTGGATGATGTACATAAATCTCAGAGGATAGAGAGAAAGGATTCCAGCTTTTCTGGTTTGAGAGCCTTAATTCTCCATCTGTTACTTGATTAATGGAGTAGGTTTGCCACCACTCTGCCCTGCAGCCAAAGGTAGTGCACACTAATGATGACCAATAGGTAGAGAAGGAAAATGGAGAAGAGGAGTGTTCATGATACTTACGTGAAAGCAGAAAACCATCCATCTCTTTTAACTCAGACTCCGAGAGTGTGGTAAAAAAGATTTTGATTTCTCTCTCTGTTCATAGTTGAGAACTCACAGAAACTTTCTGGCTTTGTTTCCTCATTTTGTATATTTGAGGAAAGAAAAATGAGAATTCCGAGCCTTCATACTATGTGTATTTGCGTGTGTGCAAAAAGGGGAGCCAGGGAAATACTCCCCCGAGTGCCGGGCTGGCTCTGGGCTCTCCAAGGACTTTCCCTGCCGTTCTCATTCTCTGTCCCATTCGATCTTAGTTGCTTGCTTTTCTGCTAACATCATCAGTGACTACAGTGAAAATAACCCAAAATGACAGCTCAAGACTGGCAAGAAAACTGGTATATGCCCACAAAAACAATTTATATTTCAAGCAAACTTGTCCCAGGGTATTTTTTGTCAGTTTTCTTTGTTCAAAGATCTGTTATTTCTACTGAAACCACTCATGTCGTGACCATATTTTAAAACTGAAAACTAAAAAGATAAAATGGGCATGGTGAGGACAGGAGGAAAGGAAAGGATGGGAGGAATAGTAGGAGCTGAACAAATGAGGCTTGTGGGGTTTTTTCCAACCTGTCAAAACCTGCCCATGTTGCTGATAGGAGTTATAGTGTATTTGCTGGTGTTATCTGTCATTTTACCTATGAACATCTAGATTAAACATCTGGATAATCATCCACCATGAGCAACCAAAGTCCGTATTAGGGGGCAGCTTTCCTCTCTGCGACTATAGTCAGGAAAATGTGACTCACGTGTTGGTTCCTTCTTAGACACCCTGCTACTCTCTGCAGGGCTGTTCCAAGGAAGATGCTCTTGTGCTATGTAGCATCCCTTTTGATGTATTTGGAATCTGTGCATCCTGGCAGAAACACTCTTCTCCTAAACTCAGGCACAGACATCCCCAGGGTCGCCACATTCCTAATTCAAGTGCATCATATGGACAGAAAGGGTGAGGGAGAAGGGAAGTTACATTAGTTTAAATTCCCATTGCACACATCGGCCCAGACAAAATGGACATTGACCTTTTTATTCCATTAAATCAGATACAATAATGGGATAAGAGGATGCAGTTCCCAGAAAGTCATCTTGCTTCCAATCACAATAACTGTTTTCCTCTCTCTTTCCCTTTGGAAAAACTGTGAAACTCTTCTGTGTCAATGGAACATTTTCATTGCCAAAAATTTCCCCACAACAATATTACAGACAGCATGCTAAAAGAGAAGAGGGGACAGGGCAAGAACCAGCCTCCAGATATATTTAAGTATATATAAAATGGGTTTGTTATCAACCAAGGGGATTATTCCAATTACTTATAATTGTTAAAAATATTCTTTTCAGATCATTATTCCATTGGTACAATATGCTGGGGATTAGTGTGACTCCCAAACCCTATGTACACAGAAAAACTAATACAAAGTTATTAATTTATATTAGCTTTATTAGCATTTCTCCTTTTCCAAAATGGAATTAAAATTAAAATGTAACTTGTTTTAAAATTATTTTATCTTTAAATAGAAGATATTATATTACAGAAATATATACAGACCTATGTTTATAGAAGCACAGTTTCACAACAGCTTATTTTAGAAAGAGTCTATATGCCCATCAATAGATGAATGGATAAAGAAAATAGCGTTTTACCTATGGACACAACGGAGTACTACTCTGCAAGAGAGTATACAGAATGGAGTACTACTTATCCATAAATAATGATACCTTTGAGTCATTTGTGGGAAAGTAGAGGCACCTTAAAACTAAAATGCTAAGCAAAATAAATCAGACACAGAAAGCAAAATATTGCATGGTTTCTCTTATATGAGAAACCCAAAGTATAAACAATTTAAAGAGCAAAGTAAAATACAGATTATAGGAAACAGGCAGGCAGACCTTCTGCAGATGAAAAGGGAACCTAGAGGGCAGCAGGAGGGAGGGAAATAGAAGTGGAAGTAAAGAAGACTAAGATTCAGTGTATATATGTACCAGCTCCCCACAATGAATGTACTCCCTATGTATCACAAACACCTACTGATAAAATGTTTGCAAATGTTTTATCTTTAAAAGCAATCATACAACTTACTCTGGCAAACTGTGTGATAAGAGCAGTGTGAAGAAACCTTTAGAGAATCACTCCTTGACTCTAGAAACTATTTTACACAGACACACTCACTGAATCGAATATGAAAATGACAGTAAAAGAAGAATGAACTCTGAAGATGCAGATGACTGGGGTCACTTAGTGAACAGGCATCATGTCTACACACCTCAGAAGCCATCAATATATCGGACTCTAATAAAATAGCTGATATCCACAGTGTTGTTTCTGACCCCTCAAGGAACTATTAAATTATTGATTAGGCTCAGATTACTTTGTTTAAGAAGATAGTCTATCACCCACTATAAAATTTTCATTGCTACAGGAAATGGCCAAATACTTTAATTTTTCCAAGTTTTAACACCTATGTAACAAACTAATTACCTGAAAAAATATACATATAGTATGTTTAATTACCTGGCTTCAGTCACAGGTGAGATCATTATAACCACTAGGTATATCTCAGTTCTACTACTAACACCCTGTAGGCCTATCATCTAAATGATCACCTAATTCTAATGTTATGATTCTCTAAAGAGGAGGAAATTAAACAAATATAATACTTAAGCCTTAGATTTGAGGACTAAAGTGAAGTTGTTTAATTCTTTGATTAATAGCAATTGATAAGATTAATGGAGGACAACAGAATATATGTAGCAGGACATAATTGATTATTGGAAGTGGGGAAGGAGGGAGAGGGAAGGAGGCCTCCTAGATTTCTGTCCAGACCAGTCAAGTGCATTTATGGGTAGGTAGACTCTTGGGGGAGAACAGATTCCCAGCTAATGCAACTGGGAGCAAAAAGTGGAGGGAAGGGCATATGAGCATTTTTAGATTTGTTTAATATGCAATCCAAGCTTAAAGCACCCAGCCTGAGCTGAAGAGTTGAGTTGGGAGATTAGGAACACAGCAGATAGGTCTTGGCAAAAGACACGCATTTAAGAGGAATAGCATACAGATGGCAGGACAAGAGTAGATATAGGGGGAGTCCAGAAAGGAGAACAGAGAACATCATATTTTAAAGACAAGATGGAGAATTCAACAAGGAGTAGAAAACATATTTATTATTTTATTTCTTCTACTATGTATTTATATTATTTAATAAGTGAAAAATTCGGGCTGGGGATTTTGCTCAGTGGTTAGAGTGCCTGCCTTGCAAGCACAAGGCCTTGAGTTCGATACCCAGCACCAAAAAAAAAAAAAAACAAAAAAACAAAAAAAACTGAAAAATTCTAAACCTGCCACTGAAGATGAAATGTAATGCAAAATTGAGTACACAAAACACTAAGATCTAATAACCTTAGATGATTTGGGAGAAAGTTAGAATTTTATACTTATTGATATGTCTGTCTTCCAAATATTATGTGAGTTCCTACCACGGATCTTACCTTATCCAGCTCGACTTTCCTAAAGAAGATAGCAAACCACACAGTCAGCTTTCACATATAACTCAGTAACTGTCAGCAGAATAGAGAATTTTTAACTTAGGCTACACAGTGGATTAACTACAGCTGAGCACCTGACAGAGAACGACTTGCTCAAAGAGGAAGTGATAGATCAGGCTCAGGGGTTTGAATGAAAATGCCTTCATGTGCACTGGTATATACAAACTAGTTGGAGGGGTAGACACAACAAGTAATATTCCCAGTTTATAGAAAAAGGAACTGAGTTGCAGATGTGGATATGACTAAAATCCACAAAGTGAGTCAGGGGTAGGACCAGACAGATGCTTATCCAAAACTTCTGACTTATAAATATGATTTTTGAACCAGAGCACACTAAGTAAAAGCAGGATTTGTGAATATTGATCAGAGGTACCAAAAGTTGAAAACTTCGTAGTTGCCAACACATTAAAAATAGAAAGAAAACTACAACAGTGTTAACTATGACAGAAAGGGCTTATGTTGGAAAATGTATAGTATGTGGTAGTGGGCTTTTGGATCAACAAAGAGAAAGAGAATTTGGAATTTGTCTTCTGGAGTATATATCCTCCAGAAATATATAACATAATTATGTTTGCAGCATTAACTATCGGCACACTCTCTTGCAACCCAGCGTAGTCCCAAAAATAATTATTGAGTTCTTACTCTTTATATGACACTTTGATTTTCCTGAGTGTACACAGATCTAATCAATAATAATTATATCAAAATCAATTACATATAACGATGATGCAAAATAGGATATGGTACTACTTTTTCAGAGAAAATATAATGAATATTCGAGGAAATGAAAGCATACTCAGTTGTAGGGGAAGAAGGTGCCTTCATAGATAATGTGACAGTTAAGAGAAATGTCTGTGTATGTTGTGGTATATTTCTTGGCCCATTTTTCAGAAATTATGTTTTTAATTGTAAATAGAGAATAAAGATCAAGAGTGAAATAGGTGAAGAGTAAATGATTTCACAGAAGGAGAAAGCACAGGCATGAGGGTGAGATTTTTCTAGTTTCTTGGAATGCAGATAACAAGTGGGACAGTGTTCCTAACTCTATAACCTGAAAGCATTAACCATTGTATAATAAATAAGCTTTGGCCATCAAAGTGAAGGAGTAAGTGATTGTGGATCGTGGAAATCATTCAAGTAGGAGAGCGATGTGTTTGACTCTTTTGTTCAATCACCTGAAGGATTTTGAACTAAACTAGAAGTAGACTGACAGCAAACGGAATGAACTGGGAAATTAAGTTTAGAGTGTAGGGGAAAATAGTGTAAATTTAGAGTATGTATGGAAGTATCAACAACAGTTTTCATACAGGAAATTGGAGCTGAATCAACAGGCTTCCACTATAAGTGAAGTATAAATCTGAGTGATGTGGTTTGAGTGTGAGCTGTGTGACCTTCCAGGATTCAATATGATTAAAAGTTTGATCCTCACAAAGTGCTGTGGCACCTTTAGGACATGGGTCTAGTGAAAGGCTCCTAGGTCATTGCAGAGTGTTCCCCTCAGAAGGCAGATGTCTGGGGAGTTCTTGGTCACTCTCATATTAAGATTGATATAAAAGCCTGAGTATGTCTTCTGCACCCTCTTCCACTCTGTTAAAGATATCATTACTTGCTTGCTCCCATGCATATCGCTGCCATTGCTATCTGTTTTATAAGTACTGCAGTGGAGAGGCACACAGCCTGAGCTATATCTTATGGACTCTGAACCTATAAAATTCAAAATGAATAAACCTTTTCTTCATAGGTAACCTGTCTCAGGTATATCATTATAGTGATGAAAACCTGACTAATACACTGAGAAGTTCCATTCCCAAGGAGTAGAGGTGGAAAGCAGAAGCATGGAGATAATAGTAAGACACATAGTTCCAAAGATTTTTACAACTTACAAAATGTTTCATATCTGTTACAGTGTTTTACGTTCACAGCTGTGAGGCAGGGAGGAAAAATGATCTTGTTCCTATTTTAGAAACAAGAAAGAGGCTTAATATAGGTGACATTTTTGAGGTGATAAAAATATATGCAGTAGAGTTAGATTAAATAATACATCATCTGGATTCAAATCCATTATTATTTTCAAGACAACTATTGAAAATAATGACCAGTGAATAGATACCAGTTGATTGTCAGTAAAAGTTGCTGAATGAATGAATGAATGAATGAATGAATAGTAAAAACTATATGGAAATGGCAAAGAAAACCAGATTTAGAGGAATTAGGAAATAATTACAACTACTATTAATAGGTAACATTATTGAGTGCTTAATCTATGCTAAAGCTTGTTTTAGACACTTCAGGTGTGTAGCTTTCTTTTAAATTTAAGCTTCACAACAACCTTATGAAATGAACTATGGTCATTCTTTTTTTACTGATAAAGAGACTAAGGCACAGTACCACAGAATCACTGAGGGAGGATATCCAGCAACTAAGTGGTGGATCTGGGATAAAGGCTTTCTGCAAAGCTTAATTAACTAATAACTGTGCAATCCTGCAGTTAGTCCTAATTTCCATGGAAATATTTATAGATAGATGAAGAGCAGAGAAAGAAATAAATAGATAACTAGGTGATTGACGTGATGATTAATTTTATGTGTCAACTTAACTGGATCAGAAAGTACCCATATTAAACTTTATTCCTGAGTATGCCTCTGAGGTTTTTTTCGGGATAAGGTTATCATTTGAATTGGTGGACCCAACAATGTAGAAGGCTCTTCTCAACAAAGATGATCTTTATCCAATCCATCTAGGGCCTGAATAGAACCAAAGCTGAGGAAGGAAGTATTATGCTTTTGCTGCCTGCCTCCCTGAGTGGGAATGTTGCTGCCTTCTGCTTTTGGTCTATGTTTACATCACCAGCATCTCTGGTTCTCAGGCTTTCAGATTCCAAGTAGAAATGCATCACCTCTCCTGTGGGTCTCCAGCTTGCTGATGGCGGGTCATGACATTTCTCGGCCTCCAAAATTGTGTGAGTAAATTCTCCATATTAAATCTATCTATATCCGTCTGTCTGTCTATCCATCCATCCATCTATCTGCTATCCTTCAGCTCTGTGCCTCTTGAGAGCATTTATTAACATGAATGGAGTGATGGGTAGATGGAAGGATGAATTGAAAGAGGAACAGAGTGACTAAATGAAAGACAGAGAGAGAGGTAAATACTAGGGAGGAATGGCACTAAAAATATTGAAGTGCTCATCTGTTACTCAGAACTCAACACACAGATTTCTCAAAATGCAGGACTAGGGCAGGTGTGGTGGTGTTCATCTGTACCCCCAGCACTCAGGAGGCTGAGGCAGGAGGATTGCCATGAATCCGATGCCAGCCTTGGCTACATAGTGAGTTCAAGACCAGCTTGAACTACATATCAAGACCCTGTCTCCAAAAAGAAAAAAATGCAAGATTAAACATAATTAGTTCTGTTTTTATTCTATTTTTTTATTAGCACATGCTTGTAGTACGTTTACTTGCTTTGGGAGGAGTTAGTACATATCGGCACATATTATGTCTTACTTCCTTTTTTCATCTCGTTTCCCTTCCCTCCTTCCCCCTTCCACTGATCTCTTGATCCCCTTCCTTTTTTATGTACATATTTGTAGTACATAATATTTACATACCTTGTATGGAATTGGTACTTGTACATATGCATCATAAATCCTTTCTTCATCCCTTTCCCTTCCCTTCCTTCCTTTCTCTTTCCTTCTATCCCCTTCTCCTTTAGAAATATCTAGGCCCTACTTACTATTATCTTTTACTTTGCCCTTTATTCATATTTTGTGTTTTTCTTTCTTTTTTTTTTTTTTGTGGTGCTGGGATCGAACTCAGGGCCTTGTGCTTGCAAGGCAAGCACTCTAATCACTGAGCTAAATCCCAGCCCCTGTGTTTTTCATATAAGAAAAACCATATGGTATTTAAGTGTGTGTATCTGAATCATTTCACTTAACATTATGGTCTCAAGGTGCATCCATTTTCCTACAAATGACTTAAATTTATCTTTCTTTATAACAGTAGTTTTCCACTGTGCATAAATACCACATACTTAATTCTAAGCTTTCATTGTACACCATCTGATTTGTTATTGATTGATGTTAACATTTCACACAACTTCTTTCTGATTCAAAATTCAGTTTAAAAAAAAACTAAAGGGAAATTAGTTATAAATGCATTATTTTTATGTATCCAAGATTTTATTGCCAGATACCTTTAAATCTAGTAAAATCCTTAGTAAAAGTAGTTATAAAAAGTCTAATCCTGAGCCTACTAAAATGGACTTGATATCTCACCTTATTTTTTTTCGTAATAGAATATATGATTCAAAGTACTTAGCTCCATAAACCAAAATCTTAGACTTCTAATCACATCTCTTTATGTTAAGCAAAAACAATACAGTTTCAAATAAAAATGTGCTTGCTTAAGAAACTGGATTCAAATGACATTTCAAATACACACACAGGCATTCAAGTTTCCAAAGCAACTTAATTTTAAATTACTGCTTCTCTCAGTGTGAATCTGATCAGTCATGTATATCTATCCTTGATTTTAAAAAAAGGGAGAGTAAAGAAGGAACATAATGTATTGGGTTAATAATAATCAGATTCCCCTGTACTTACATAGCCTCCTGATTCCAAGAAGCTTTAAGTACCTCCTAGATATTATCTCATTAATCCCTACAACATCAATGTGAGATGGATGGAAAATAGTATGCTCTGCTAGGTGCAGAAGAGATAGGGATGATGATTGTAATAACCCGTCGTGTTTGTAGAACATCCTGTGCTGATGCTCAGAACATTTCACAGATGCTATCAGATGAATTGCCTGATCTTCCTAAGGGACTGGCACCAACAATATCAGCTTCTTTCAGATGACCATGGAAAGCTAAAATATACACAGAGACTTACTCAATTTTGCTGGTGGGGACATAGTTGAAAGGATTTTTTTCTCCTAACTACATATTCGGTGTTCTGAAAATTTGAGTTTTACTGTTACCTCTTTGATGCTAAAAGTACAGTGTATTGATGGATGATAAATAGATAATAGATAGACAGGTAGATAGATAGATTTCTGTCTTAATGGTGCCATGCCAACAGAATCAGAATTGCTGATGAAAGAAAATATGAAGTTTATATATATAGCCCAATTTCTGAAATTTTAATGGACTTAATTTCTAAAAGCTAATTCAAAGGCTTTCTGAGGTAGGCATATAAGAAATGATAGAAATAGCGATGAATTCAAAACTTCAAATAATGTTCCTACCATAAAACAAATTTCTGAATGCTGAAAAGGCATAAAACTCAAAATGACTGCAATAAATTTATTTAAAGGGACAAAATAATTTTTGGAATGGCTTCCTGGGCTTTCTGATATAATAATTAAAGTTGGATAAAAGATCATCCCATTAGTATACTCTGGTGGGTTTTGCTGTTACTCTACACTCTACTTTCTCTTGAAAGAAGCTAAATGAGAAGAAAGTACCTTCTTGCTGCAGGTCAATGGTTCTAAGTGAGGAAGAGTCTGGCATGTTGCAGGCACACTCAGATGACCATGTGCCTGATGACAGGAGTGTGGGATCACATGAGAGTAGTGGGACTTCTCACGAACCAGGACACAAAGAGCTTTGAAGGCTGTGGAAAGGCATGTGTGTATGTTTAAGTGTAGTGAAAACAGCTGAAGGGCTTCGAGCAGAAGTTTCATGTGATCTGAATTGCATTTAAAAATCACCCCGAATACTTTAAGGGTAGCAGGCTAGAGAACTTTAAGCCTGGGAACCAGGAAGACCACCTATGAAACTACTACAATAGTTAAAGTGATGATAGAGACTCTAGAAGAAAATCCAACAATGAAAGATTAAAGGGAATTGTCAATTTGTGTTAACTGTGCTATTTTTTAAACAAGCTATCTCATCCCCTATCTGGTAGACCAGCCATAAATTAAATGACAATGGTAGGAATTGCAATTTTTTTTAAAAAAGTCACAAAAACTTATAAGTATCAAACTTATTATCATGGTTAGAGAAATAGAACAGATTGAGTCTCTATTTCTTATTGTACCTGTTCTTCCCTGAAATAGTTGAAACTTGCTTCAACGCAATTTGATTCACACATAGCACAAAACCAATCATAACCAAAAACTTTCTTCACCAGCTTGATTTATCTTAACTTCCCTAGATTGTAACAAAGGCAAAAACACATAAAAAATACTGACAGACAACCCTAAAGGGATGGGAAATAGTCAATTTTAACTACCTTTCTAGCTTCATTCAATAAAAATAGACACCAGTGAGCCTGTTCCCTTTACGTTCACACCGTTTGTTGTGCTTCTCTCCTTAGTCATTAATAAAAGAAAGAAGGAAAGAAGGAGAGGTATTTTCACCACCTGCTCAATATTCTTTACAAATAGAGTTGTGCAGAGGGATTCAGAAAGCTACCATTGTATATCTGACACTGAGGGTAGCTTTCCAGCCTAGACCAGGTTATTTGTCACCATCTACTTGGTCTGGACCACTTACAACTCATCCTAAATGACCATCGAATCCACTCAGTTATATACAGTAAGTGTATTGTACATAAGTGAGCTGAAGTTTATGTAAACAACCTATTTATTTCCTTAGAGTATTACTTTTCAGTTTCATTTCAGACAATAGTTAGTGTATTTTAAGTAGAACTAAGAAGAATGCCTATCTAATCTAAAGCTGGAAATTTAAAGCGTGACTAAGACAAATTAAAATGTCTCGCTACTGTACAACTGCAAAAATAAAATTTTCTAGAAGAAATACATAACATGGTTTAAAATCTGTAATATCAATTGCAACTTCCCACAAAATATCAGGTACACGAAGCACAGATTTAACGTGTAATGCATCGTAAAATAAAGCCAAATTTATTCTGCCATTAAAGAAATATCTAGATGATTTTCACTCAAAAAAAAGACACTCGTTTTCAAATGTGTCTCTGTCATTAGTTTTCTGACTTCAGAATCTCATTATATGGCAGGCACAATCTCTCAAGTCGGGCAGACCAGGTCCTCTCCCAGGATGCAGGCGAAGAGTTTACAATGCCCTTTATTAAAGGCTACAGAATGAGGCAAGAGAAGAGGGAGGAAATTTTTATTCCAAACCACTAATTTTATCCTTCTCTCCTTAACACTAATGTACTTTCCTGAGCTGCTGAATGATCTACTACATAACACTTGCCAAGCTTTGCCTGAGCAGAAATTGCTGAGTGCTAAGTGGTTTACAGATTTGAATGTTGAGGAAGGAAGGAAGGAAGGAAGGAAGGAAGGGAGGAAGGAAGGAAGGAAGGAAAAAAGGAAGGAAGGAGTTTTGTTAATACTTTCACTGTGACATGCCAAATATGCATTTCATTTATAATGTAAGGAATTATTTACTTGGCTTGAAATAATAGCTTCTGATTAAGGCACATCTGGTGATAATTATGAAATACGTAAGCAATGAACCAGTAAGTAGAAATTTATCAATATTGGTAACAGCTGACTTGAAACTGCCTCTCCTCTCTATTGTTATCTATATTTGGAATACCTAAAATATAACTTATTACCTGACACATAATTATATGCAGAATAAAAGCTCTCTTAATAATCATATTTAACTCACCATCCCTACTAAAATCTAATTAAACTTTCCCCAAAGGAGAAGAGTCTGAATTTAGTGGAGGGGTTTATACAACTATTCAACTCTCATTATTACTAATAGGCTAACCTCAAAACATTGGGGAATAGAAAATAATTTAAATTTATATCTACACTAAGACCCTAAATAGTCACATGTTAAGTATACATTTTCTTTAAAGAGGACAAACTGCAAATAAACGCTTTTGCCTAGAAATTTTCAGTTACCTGCTATGCAATGCTTATATTATTTCAGTATATTTACCTTTTCCACTGGACTTGGATATGATTTTTTTAAGCTGCAGGAACATAGCAATGAGACATTGGAGGAATATCAGGAGTAAAACAGCTATTTTCATCCAGCAAGTAAAATTAAAAATTTAAGAGGCTCCTATTTTTTTATTATAAGCTGATACTGATTTTGGTCAGCAATAAATTTCTTCTGTTTTCCCTCAACCACAGGAGCATAATTCAGTGGTCCTTTGTGAATTCCTGTGAGACCTTCCCATATTAATGCACCCAACAGATGCTGAGTTCACTCTGTGCGTAGCCCCTGCTGGAAGCCAGGCCCCAAACACAAACAGCACTAGTTGAAGCCAGGGCCCTGATGCAGGGGAGCGGCTAGTGGTGCGTTCCTGTTGCCGATTCCCCGTGGGTCTTCTTGGGGATGTGGTCGCAAAGCTTGGGTCAGTGTTACGTCACTCCCGGAATTTTACGGGAATATTTTGCTGAGTGCTGAGTAAGACTGGGTCTCCTCCTTGGTATAGTTTCCTTCACTGAACTTTGTTTCTCTAGTTCAAACAAAATGCAAAGTCTAGTGTGGAGGAACAAATCCAGCTGTGTTCAGATGTAGTTTGTACTGTGATCGCTCTGCTCAGTACAGGAGTCAGTGCTAACCACTCCCCGCTCCCTCCTATCCCTCCACTCAAACTTCAGTTTGAACATGCGGCCAGCTGTGCCCGGATCACCAGTGAATACATTAAGCCCTTGACTTACACACATTCGAGTTGTGAACTTTTGCAGAAAACATGGACCTCGCATTACAAATATCAGTAGATATGAACAAATCAGGGAGTTAGCTCACATGTCTGCCAGACACTGTCACACTGTGCTGCTGTGTACTCACTGTAGGGCGTGATAGCGTACAGTAGTGCAGCGCTCCACTGGAGCCCAAGGTGTCTGGAAGCAAGAGGAAAGGCGGTGGTGACGTGGAGGGGACTGCTAGGAAGCGCAAAGCAGTAACTGAGGAACAAAAGTGAAAATAATTGGGGGATTGGACTGAAGCGAAAAGATGGTAGACATTGCTTGTTCTTATAACATGAATCGTTCAAACATTAGGCCAATTCTAAAGAAGGAGGACAAGATTGCAGAACATGTGGAGTCCGGTGCACCAGTGCAGTCACTGTCAGACTTTGAAGGGACCCTGCCTATGAACTGTCCCCGCGAATGGAACACTTCTGTAAGTTGGGAATGTACTGTACCAATAAGTGGTGCCTCAGTTCATGAACTTAATTTGTTCCACGATTCTGGGGCAGATGGCCGCATTAGTGTTTGTGCAAGGAAGGTGGCCGTGGTTTGTCACCCGACGCAGAGTTTGGAAACAGAAGCAAGACTTTGCCTAAAGCTTCTGTTTGCAAACTGAATTGTTGTTCACAAACAGAAGCATCCATGAACTATTACTGTATTTAGTTACCAAGGAGAGGTGGGGTCACATGCCCCTAGAGTTATATAGCAGAAACCCAGCAGTGCTTTACCGTGAGAGGTTTGTGCTAGTTTTGTTTACTTAAGTTTAGTTTTCTGGTGTGCAAATTTTCAAGTTGGAAAATTATTGAGGCATATATGGGTGGTGTCTCTGTGTGTGTGTGTGTGTGTGTGTGTGTGTGTGTGGCGATAGAGCGGTGCATCTTTGCCCTCTTACCAGTAGATAGATGAACACCTCTCTGCTCTAGTCACAGTCTGGTTAAGTTGTGTTCTCCAAACCTAGCTGCTTGCCCTACATGTCAGCAGGCTGCACACCTACATGTACTTTCCTCCCTGCCCACCCCACTCCTCTAAGCCACGGAGCTTCACAGGCATCTGGCAGGAATCCCGCCTTTCACTGTGCAGAGACCTTGCCTCTCATTAGTGTCTTGCTACACGTCCCCAGCAATTGTCTATTGTGAAGCAAGATCTCTGAATTTTTCATATGTCAAAAACGTCCTTTCTGCTACTGCTGATGGAAAACAGCTTTAGAAGCCTAAAACACCCTTGCTATCTACCATATATTTGTTTTCCTCTTTCTCTTAATGAAAAAAGATCAAAATAATTACTGTTCTCAAATCATACACTACAATAGGTGTGAATTTTTGCAAAACTAATTCACATTATTGCATCAAACTGAACATGTAACATCAGTTGTCAAGTCTCCAAAATATCTATCCAATATGTTTTCTGTAAATCTCTTAATACTGCAAGTAACAAAGAAAGGCCTATGAAGCTAATAAAAGTAAAGTCATATAATTATGATTTTATGTTACTGAATCAATTATTTCAACCTATAGGTTTAATCCTATATAGACTGAGATTTCTCAATTGTTTGAAACAGATGGCTAGTTTGTTGCTGTTTTGTATAATCCTGTGTCTAATACCCAAAAGCTGCGAGGTGTAGGTTTTCAAAAGCTTCATTGCTTAAAGCAAGGACTAAATGTAGGTAAACAGAAGATTGAGCCACTGTGGTACTATAGAATTTTGTGTAATGTTGCTGAAAATAGAGATTAAGTAAACTTTTATATATTCAGTTCTTAGGGTTATATTACAATTTCTGCACCTTTGTCTATTTAAAAATAATTAAAAGTTAGATCTCACTAAGAGAAAGAAATTACTCCCAATTTAAGTAAGTAATGTTCCCTATTTTAATCAGTCGAATTCCAAGAATCTTAAACAGTAGAGAGATAATTGGACACCTGTACTCAGAATATTTTCTCCACATGTCCTATCCTTGGGTTCATTTATTATTTCAATTGTTTAAAAATATTTAAGTATCAACTATCTTGCATGCATGTAGAGATGAAAATATGAACTGGTTACACAATGTTCTTGCCTTAGAATTTAGACTTTACTGGGGGAAACTCAAAAAATGGAGGCAAGAAATTATAGAAAGGTGTTGAGAGATAGCATAATAATGTAAATTTACTTCATAATTCAGAAAAGTAAACTAGATTTACTGTTCTAGTCTTCATTTTTACCGTTTTAGTTCACTAGGTCATTTTCACCCTAAAATACAATATCCCACTAATTTTTCGAAACACTTTTATCAATGCTTAAAAAAGGAAATTTGAGGACCTTGAAGACTCACTTATGAGCTCACCATGGGCATTAGGGATAGAGGAGCGCAGTGGTTAGCAGGCAATCTCAAGAGCTCTTGAAAGTGTTGCAGTTAATGTGAAACTGCAAAGGCATCTCTAATAGGATTCCAGATCCCAAGGACAGGCTAGATCACCTGCATACCCAGAGTTCTCTTTCTTCTATTTTAATACAAGAGAATGCAAGGTGAGCACATTTCTGAGGGGAGAATGGAAATTAGTTTCTTCGTACCCTCCCCAGTAATTTTCCATCTAGGCATTTGTCACAAAGGGCTTTTGGGAAAGATGACAGGTATATTAACCCGGTGGATAGGTGTGCTAAAATAGAGAATTATTGCCTCTGTATCACACTGGATTCTGACTCCATTCACTCTAGGCTACTCCGGAACTGTCTCTTTGAAAGCTTTGTGAGTAAATTGTATCAAGCGAGAACTACTTTTTTTTTTTCCTTTTCTGATTGAGTAGTCAAGGGCTAGATCATGATTAACCACTGTTGTAGCTTCCTCCTTTCCAAAACATAGGAATCGAATGAGCTAAAGTGTCTCAAACTACAGAAGGCATATTAAAAATAACACTCCACTACATAAAATCTTGTGTTGGTTTTATGAATCCTTCCATCAAGTAAGGGATTTTATGCACATATTCTCCTATGACCATCTATAATGATATTCAATCTAGCACACCTGTGGACTTCTTAAAATCCTTGTTCTCAGTATCTGGTTGATTAGGTATAAATTAAGTGATAGAATTCCTTTGTTATAACTTGCCACTCTCTGTAAAAGATAGTATGCCTGATCAATATTTGATTTTTATTTATAGGATGGTGTTGGTTCTATGAAGATGTATCCTCTCCCTCTCCTTCAGGAGTTTTCAGTTACTTTAACTGCTTCAAAGTCATTAGAGTTCAATTCATTATTAACCACACCCCTGCTAGAGACTGGTCTCCTTTTTATCATACTCATATGTATGAATGCACCAGACAGAAGTGGCAGCATGTAAAATACAGGTCTACACTAGCCTATTGTACTTTGATCCAATTTAAAAATAAATATACCCAAATATTTATTTAAAATACAGTTAATTTGGATGATTTCCACTTTACCTAAGCAATCTCAAATAATTGTTCAAATTTTTTATTCTCTCTGTGAGGTCATAGCCCAATTGTATTAGTTTTCTACAGTCAATAGTTTGTAAGAGAGCAGACTTAATACAGGAAAAGTACAAGTTACCACATTCACCCACAAGCCAAATGCAGGAAGCGTGCAGAACGTCTGTCTATGCACTGGAGACCTGAAAGATCCAACCAAGGGCTGAGAGCCCACAGCACTCTCACATCTGTGTCTGCCCTAAAAAGCTGAAGAAATCTATACTACAGCCAGGATATGATACTCACAGCGGAGATGAAGACCAGAGCTCCCCTCAAGCAAACAGCAGCCATCTTTGACAACAGCAAGGGCCTAAGATCCTTCTGCAGTGAGAACAGCCGAGTCCCCTTCAGGAGAACCAGCCACAGCAGAGCTTCTCCTGGGAAACAGCCGCCTCCTATCTTCTGCTCCCGTTCTCCTTTATGTTGTGTCAGCAATAATCTTCAGGTGAATCTTCTATACCCCAAATCACACCAACTCAGCCCAGTTGGGCATTCCTGCTCGAGCTGACCACATCAATCCACCACACCGATAAAGACAACTTGATGAAGTGGAACGGAAAAGGGGAAGGAACACGGGTGTAGTTTGGCGTACTTGATGGGCTAGGATGTTATATTGAATCAGGTCACTGTTCTGTGGATGAACATATATGTGAAACAATTTTGTGGGGGATGGGACATGTGCCTTCTTCAGGCAACAGGATCTTGGATGCCTT
The DNA here is from genome assembly GCA_004026905.1 of Hystrix cristata. Lineage (NCBI taxonomy): Eukaryota > Metazoa > Chordata > Mammalia > Rodentia > Hystricidae > Hystrix > Hystrix cristata. The sequence continues at coordinate 35,121 of PVJO010012379.1, forward strand.
CTGGCTGTTGACTTCATCTTGAGGTTACGAACATGAAATACCTTGCAGAGTGGTATTGAGTAAAGTCTAAAGAAGGTGATTCATCCAGGCTGGCTATAAATAAGCTTGGTGGATCCAAACCACAGCTCCGCCTGGCATGTACCAACTTTTTCCCTGAAACACCGCACGTCACTCCTAAAAATATTAAAAGCTCACCCAGTTGATTCATATCCTTATGCAGGTATCACATATATATTTTCATTTGTTTTCATATTTGCATTTGAAAACAACAATTAGATTTTGATTTTCTTCTCCAAAATCTCTATGGGGGAAGGTCTAGGCTGGTTCTTAAATGTACATTTCAGAAGGGGTCCACAACAGTACTGCCCGCCAGAGGAGTAACTCGAAAATGATTCTTCATTGTGAAGAAACAAAGCCAGATTTTTGAGTTTTCTTATATTCTACATCTTTTAAAATGTTTTGAAATTTAGTATATTAATAAAAAATAACTTTATTTCTTCATTTTGTCTTTTGAAATCAGAGCACTAGTGTTTCAGAGGAGAAAAGAAACTTCAAATCTGCAAAATGATGCTAAACTGTTTGTTTTATTTGCCTCATTTATACACAATTTAGATAATTTACCAACATGATTATACTTTTTACTATAAGGCTTATATCAGTATCATAAATCAAAATATAAAAATGTTCATTAAATTGCCAATTTCATATCAAGATTGTATTTAATTTGAAATTAATGATTAAATATTACTTAGATCATCTTTGCAATGAATTTTCTTACAATACCTGATCTATATGTAATGTTTCTTATTTCTTTTAGTTCTACTTCTTTTCAAAAGCCCACTCTAGTCACAAAATATCTAAAATTAGCCACTCAGGGAAACTCTTTCTGTAAAATTTTTAATTCTTCAATAAACAAACAGGATAGGAGGAGAGAAAAAAAAAAACTCTGAACCAAAGCATATAACAAAGCTAAATGCTCAGTTCTTGAAGGCACTACCTCACAGCCTTGATTCTCAAACAGTAGAAAATAAATAAACACTTATGCAGCCGTGATGGGAATTTTCAGGGCATCTTTTATGCATGAGTAGAAATGTGCAGTGCACTAAGCTCAAAATAAGAAAAATTGTGGATTTATATGAGTGTATAGCAGTTTAAAATATAGGGCAGGGAGTTACGGGAGAGAAGAGGGCCAAATGAAAGAGGAGTCAAGATTACCCTGAGCAGTCAAAAACACATTATCATGAAAAAGAGCCAGTGAATCCTCTATGGGATAATGTCCCACTTCCCGCTCCGTCCTGGTGGTGCCTCCATCTCTGGCAGATGGACAAAGTAAGCTACGTTTATTACTCCGGGAGAGCTAATGGCATAGGCCATGCTCCTCATCCATCAGACTGGGTAGTGTCTAAATATTGGGAGATGGGTAAATTCTTTCACAAATGAATCGATGAAATCGAGATTTCTAGTGATACTGCAAAAGGGAGGTTAGAAGTGAGGCAGGAGAACTTTATTTCTTCTAAAGACACACTTGCTACAGCTATAGCAAATCTCCTTCATGCAATCAGTTTCAGAGCACCCGAGGAATGGCTTGCATGTCAGAGATGAGCTGCAGCCATTATGCATTAGAGACTGGAGTTCTGGGAATGAAATTTCTCAACCCTGAATTCAGGCACAAAATTCTTCATTCCATCACCAGAAATGTGAGGTATTCTTAGAGTTGTCTCCCACCTAGGTAGAGCAGGACAAACATTAAAACAGTAGAACCGAAGGGAACCTTAAAGTACCATTCACCTCACCAGTAAAACAACTCAGCTGAGGCTCAGAGGAGTGGGGACTGGCTCTGCATTCATTAAGCTCCAGAAATTTGCCACAGACAGTGGAGACTCTGGGAGGCAGTGAGGTCACATGAACAGAGCCCCTAAATGAAGACAATATGGTCATTTTTATCAGTCACCCAAATATGCAGCAGCAGACCAAAAATTCCTATGAATAGGGAAAAAAACTGTAACATTCTACTGAAAGACAAAGCTAGGGACTACCTACTACATATCATACATCCATGTGACCAATACTGGTACACTCATGTGCAAAATATATGTCCCACCTGCGGACCAAATGGCTTTAATGTCCACGCGTGAGATTCATTACTTTCTATTAATAACTTCTCTGGAGAATATCTCTATTAAAATGCAATTGTGTTATCTCAGAGAAATAGCGAGTGATCTGATTAGCATCCAATACCATCCCAGAACCAAGGTTCTGTGGAACTGCTTCTTGGTCATGTGTTTTGACAAACTGAAAGGAGTCAGAAAAATTTCCAATCACAGCATCCTATCCATTGCTGGTGGGAGCAGTGGGTGATTCCAGATCTGAGTCTGAGCTCCAAATTAGGTATTTCTCAACTATCTGACTTCATGTTTACTTCCTGAGAGTCACTTTCTTTGTCTGTCAGTACAGAACTCACAACTCAAACAACAAATGAGAGGATTTAATAAAAGAATGAGTTACTTATCTAAAGTCCCACGGTAATTAACGGAAATTTAAGATGTTTCACCAATGTCCTCTTGCCAATTGCATTATAATTTGATAGTAATAAGAACTCAAAGCAAAAGCAGATACAAAATGAACTCTGCCTCTCTTTATTCCTCAATATCTCCAACTTGGTTTAATATGGTTTACATCATAATTTTATCATTATAATGAAACCTGTAACTATTCTAAGCTAAAAGTAGAAACAGCTAACAGATAGCCACCCCGTCATCCATCTTTCCCCAACCCAGGCGCATAGGTTCCCTCCGATAGCTGGAGACACCTTTCTAATGCATATTTAAAATATGACCTTTAAGTAGAACAGCCCTTCTTCCCAAACATTTTCCCAAAAGAATAGCAGTTTTAAAAATATCCAGGGGTACAGTCACTTTGCTCTGTTTTTAGAATATCCTTAAATATAGAAAATATTTCTCTGTTGGTTGATCTTAGAATCTTTAAGAATAGTTTGGAAGCCCCCAACCTGCCCTCCAGGCTTTGACATTTATTTCCCAACAATTATTAATCATCCCAAAATTGCAGGAAATGGGCAAGATATTTTGTGTCATTTTTACAAAAGTTGATGTAAAATGTAGAAGCACAAAAAAGTTAAGTGACTTGAGAGACTCTCAAAGAGAATATAGAGATTTTCTATCAGAAGGAAAAAGCTCCATTTAACCCAATAGTTTAGGCATTCTGGATTCTCTGAACTAAGGAAGAGTCACTGATTTCATTCACTACCAAGATTCTTTTAATATGATCATTTAAGTCGCACAAATGAATCAGGCAATAAACAGGTTTCTAGACCCAGTCTGGTTGTGAGAAAGTTCAAGGCACTTCCTGTTTCATTCATATCTGTCAAGGCAACTTTGCTATCAAACAGAAAGACAAGATTTTATTATAGGAACATGTATACAGATTCTGACAGGCAGTTATTCACATACAAAGTGGTAGCAAAATCGTGTTAAAAAGAACAATTTCTCTTTTTATGTTTTTTTTAGTTTATTAGCACATGTGTGTAGTACATAATGTTTACATTCCTTGTGGGGAATTGCTACATGTACATAACATACCTTAATTTCATTTTTCATACCTTTTCCCTTCCCTCCCTCCCACCTCCATCCATCCCTTGGTCCCCTTTCACTTTTTGTACATCTTTGCAGTACATCATGTTTACACTGCTTGTGTGGAGTTGGTACATGTACAAAACACATCCCAATTTCTTTTTCAGTCTCTTGGTCCTTCTTTCCTTCCCCCCTCCCTCTATCTCTTGATCCCCTTCTGGAAAGAAACCACTCATTCAATAACACTGGAATTTTTCCAAGAAAAACTTCTCTTAATTTCCAGAAAGGAAGATAGCTCTAGAAAAATTTAGATGATTTCTTCTTTAACAAAAATGTTTAAGAAACAAGATTAGGTAAATACGCCACTTTATTGTGTTTAAATTACAATAAAAGACAAAAATAATCAGAACTATGAGTTTAAAATATACTTGGCTCCATCCACACTGGAAGAATCGGCTATTTTAACTTTCAGTTTATGTTTTCTTATATTTGAGAAACACTTATTAACACAGCTCATAAAGCCAACATTTAGTAAGTGATGTTATCCACATTGCTGGCTCAGTCCCCCAAACCATATTCTTAGTGAATTTTTTGAGAAGCTATTTGCATATAAAGAAGCTTTTCTGAAAATTCAATCCAAAATGAACTGGAATAATATCAAAATCCAAAGTGTGGGGGTCACCTCTCTGTACACAGGCCTTTCCATTTTAAATTGCACCATCTACTTAATAAATTATCCTTACAGAGGTTAGAAATTAAATTTAATCTGTAATTCTCCAGAAATATTTTATTCCTTCTAAGAAATATAATTATAATATTTTGGACACATATTTATGCTCACAATTGATCCTCTTCTCATTCTTTGCAATTTGACTTGTTTTAAGGAAAAAAAAAAAACTCTGTTTCTTATCTTCTCTTATGGGATATGGGATTATTCACTTTATTTATTTATGAATTCGTATTTTAAACCTTTTCTCCTTAGAGTAGACATTCTTTTACAAGTAATATCTTCAAATTTTTATCAACTATAACTTCTAACAATACTCTAAGGAACTTTGTCTGTACTTTACTTTTTAGCCAGCCTTATACTTTTCCTGTTCTCTGCAACTCGGTAAAAGGAAATAGGAAAGTTAGAGAAGTTCCTTCTGCTCCTAGAAGCCTACAAAGTAGATCAGAGAAGCACGTCTTAGACTCATTCAAATTATGAAGAGGAGAAAAGAGGAAGGCAGGCCGAGGAGAAAGTAGGAAGGGCCTTTCACAAGGGAAATGCCAGTAAGTGTCCCTTAGCAAGGCCAGAGACTGAACTGACCAGCAGCATGTTGTTGCACTTCATGTTCTGGGCACAGAGGGAAAAATAGCCAAGCTGGAGCGTACAAGAGTCAAGAAATTCAACCTGCCCACTTAAACCAAAAACCCAATACCTAAAGTGAGAGGAAGATAAGACACAACTTCACTCTCCAGTATTTAAATTCAATTTACTCACGCAAAACACCTGGCAAAGTACCTTTACTTCATAAGTTCCAATTCCATTTTCTCTTTCCATTTGTTGAATTGCCATGTAATGAGTATTTAACATGAATTTATACTGAGATCAACAAATGTAAAGGTGAATACAACATAATCCTTGCTCTTGAAAGCTTAGCCCACCGAGGAAGCTGTGCATTTAAAGAGATGATCCACATGCACCACAGAGTCTACACAAGGATTTCTGTTCATCTGGATGTAACACAAGAAGAGATAATGTGCTGCATTGTATCTGACTAAAATAATGATTCTACTTTAAAGGTAATAAGAAAATAGTTTATTCTGAGCCAAATATGGTTGACCATGGCCTGGGAACACAGATTCATATTACCGTGACTGACATATGCCACCATAGAAGAGATACGTGAACTTTTACATTCACAGAACAAAAGAAAATCTCAAACCATTATACTTACCAGTAACAGTGGAGGGAACATCAGGCAGACAGGCCACACAGCAAAGCACAAATTCTGTAGAATTGAAATGTCATCTCACAGCATTCTTAGCTTTAGGATTCACGGAGGGTAGAGTTCTATCAAGCTTAGCTGGACATTCCAGGAATTTGAAGTAGTAGTCAGGAAGATATTAGTCAAATTCAGAGGTTGGTAGTAAATGGCTATTAAAAGAGACCAAAGAGAGCCCAAGATAACTTCGACGCTTGATATGCCACTTTTCCTCACTCTATGATCTGACAACTAAGATCAAACAATCTGCAGGTTCTTCACTGTAGATGTGGCTTTTTCAGAGAGCTTCAGCTCACAAAGAGGAAAGAACATAGAGAATGCATTGCAGGTACATGGAAGAGAAATCTCTTGCATATGGCCTCAAGGTACAGCATGATACGTACAGAGAATCACAAGTTGGTTGGCATGGCCTGAACAGGGCATTGGAAAGTAAAGCCTAAGACCAAACTAGAAAGGTAAGGAAGGGCTGGAAAACCCCTGGAGTACTGTCAGGCAATGTCAGCAAGGGCAGCGTTGCCTTTTCATTGAATGCGAATGAACTCTGTCCAACATCAGAGTGTCTATCCTCAACAAGTACACTCTCCTTTATGTTTATAGCTACAGTGCCTTCTGTTAATTTGTCCGATAGAGGAGATAAAGTGCCTGTGGTTAGTCATAGAAGAAGCACTCAGCACAGTACTGCCTTATTAGTGAAGATTCTCTGAAGGAGATTCACACTTCAGTTGAGACTTGAAGTGCAGGTAGGAAGGAAGCAGCTGGAGAAGCATGGGCATAAGGAGCAATAAAAAGCAAGAGGGACCAGGACACTGCAAAGATCAAGGTAAGCTGAGGTAGGTAGTTACATAAGCATTGACCATAGAATCCTCTCAAATTGCACTAAGTGTTCAGGATTTTGTCCAGAAAACACGAGTGCCAATGTGATACCTTAAGATGCACAGTTGCACAAATTATGTTTGTGTTGTAGAGCAATTACTCTGTTTGTGTCTTGAGAAATTGGCAGAAAGAGAGTATGACTGCAGACAAGGAAAAGAAGTTTGTTTCAGGAGTTCAGCTGACGAATGATAGAGACGTACCTTATGTTAAGAACAGCGAGGCAGGAGAGATGAGCAGATTTTAGAGATATTTAAAAGGTGAAAACATGTAAATTATTGAGATACATATCAGTTGAAGGAGAGAGGAATAAAGATGAAGACTTGTCAATTCATTGGACAAGAATTTATAGAGCATCTATGACATGTCACCCAGGGTCTAGGACTTAGAAATATAATGGTGAAGAAGGTAAGTGAGGTGTCTGTTCTTATATAGTTCATGTCTTCGTGGAGATGATATAGTGAAAGGCAGATAATAAGCGCATGAGCAAATAAGTGAATTAGATTATCTCAGATGTCAATGAGTTCTATGAATAAAACGATCAGAATAAAGATGTTGTGAGATAGGCAGGATCTAGGCACTGTATGATTTTTAGGTCTTGGCAGTGTGTATTTGTATTGCAATCTATTTTTTAATTTTTATTTTCTTTCTGATATTTTTATTAGTGCATACTTTTAATGCAGAATAATGTTCCATTTTGGCACATTTGTATATTTACACATTTCGATCATTCTTTTCAAAGCCCTTTTAACAACCCCCCCCACCCACCAAATTAATATGTTTTGCAGGGAATTTCAGTGTGTATACTGTATTCTGGTCATATTCCTATCCCCTAACACCCACTCTGACACTCCTTTCTACCCCATCTTCCCTTCCCATTTTCTAATACTAGTCTCCTTTCTATTGCAATCTGTTTTTAAAGGACAGAAATTTAAGGATTTTAAACAGGCAAATGATGTAAAAATTGATCTTTCCTTTTCAAAAGATTATTTTGTCCCTTCTGTGCATTTTAGGGCATGAGTGGGGCAAGAGTACAATGAGGATGTCAAATTTAGAGGTCTTTCCAGTAATCCAAGTAAAAACAACTGGTTGAGATTAGAGTAGAAGCAGAAGAGATGATGAGACAATGGCTGGATTTAGACTTTAGAGGAGGTAAAGTTGGTATGATTGGCTAAGGAAATGAATGTAAGAAGTAAGGCCAAGAGGAGCCGAGTTTGACTCCTAAGTTTTTTGTTTGTGTTGTTTTGTTTTGCCAGAGAGATGGGAGAACGATTCCATTAATGGAGATGGGAAAGAATAATGGTAGAGTAATTCTAAAGGTACCATTACTGCTGAGTATGATTTGCCTACTAGGCATCCAAGTGGAGGTGTTGACTTGGGAGTTACATATGCTAGAGCTCCATGCTACAGTATAACTCTGGAAAGCATCAGCACTTAGATATCATGTTGAACAACCAAAACATGGCTCTCAATGGGTGGGATTGTCCAGAAAATTGCTATAGTTGAGACTGAATGCGGTTCTACATGTCTGGACCTGGACAGATGGGTATATGGTAACAACAAAAACAAGAAAATTAAACAGAAAGTAAAGTTTTGGGGACAGAGTGAAGAAAAAAGTTTGGGGAATGTTGTGCTTGAAATTTCTGCACTAAATACGGGTGGATTTCAGCAGAGATGTGTGGACTGAAGGTAATGATTTGAATCCATGGCAACTGCACAAAACACTGGGATGTGCAGTTTGAGATGTTCGGGCTGGCAGTCTATGTGTTTTTATAGATGGCTATAATGAATAGCAATTGCTTGAAGGAAAGGGCAGCGAACTATGGACCAGGCAGGGAGAATGAAAAATCGTTCTTATTTATGTAAGGAAAAAATTAGAGGATTCACTACTGTTGTTAATAAGACAAAATAACATCATAAAAAGGAACAAAGTATAATAGAATGCAGATTATCCTATGGAAGAGAACAAGCACAGCAATGAAGAGGAGATTCTATATATTCTTTTATTAAAAGAATATTTTCTAAATAATTCTAAGCTTAATTACAAAAACTGGAGGGTGGGAAGCGGAAGAAAAAAGGGAATTAATCAGTTAACCCATATGGACTGAAATCAACAAAAGACTGTTCCACATTCCTAAAAGTATGTTCAAGCCTTGTCTTAAAACCCCTGAAACCTAACTGTCTCCTGTGTGCAAACTATCTGTTCTGCTACTCTCAACCAATCCAGAAGCAACTAGTACTTCTAATTTGCTATCACGAACTTTCCCCACCAAACTGTTTCACATTATATCATCTCACTCACCTATAGCCAATGTAGCTTCAGTGTAAACATTTTATGTTTTTCTTCTCCACATTTTTATTAATGCAGATTGCCACCTAGCCTTGTAGCCAGTAGTTACAGAAGTCATCCCAGGACCAGGTTATCTTCTTGCTGGCATATATATGGTTCAATGAACTCTTTTTACATCAGAGAAACATTGGTCTCAAAGTTTGGGCTTAACATATATAAAGGAGAGCATTTAAGAGTGATCTTGAAGGTATGGAGATCCATTAAGAGGCTTTTATGATATCCAGGAATGAGTCTGTATGGCCTGAACTGAAATGGTAGTGATAGTATGGCAACGGGAGAATGTACCTAAGAAAATCCTAGGAACTAAGGACAGCAAGCCATGTTGATCAACTGCTTGTGTTAGAGAAGAATTAGCACTCTAAGAAGACATGGTGTTATTTTTTTGAGAAGTGGGTAAATATTAGTGCTACTAATTGAGAGTACAGATGCTTTTGAAAGAGAAGACAGCCAGTGATAATCCTAAGAAGGAGGCAGGAAATATGAGCTTTCGTTTTGGATAACTGAATCTCAGGTTTGCTTGTTTAAATTTGTTAGTGTAGCAGGAAGATGGCCATGAAAATCTAAAGCAATACAGAGAAGCCAGAGTTAAAGATATAATTTTCAGATCTATTTGCATATTCTGAGTAATTAAACCTTGAGGTTGGTAGACGTGCTTAGAGAAAATCATTTTACAGCAGAGAAGATTTCCAAAATCCTTTCATAAAACATAATGAATTAGTTAAATATTTTTACTCATATGCTAGAGATTGACTTCTGGTTTCCAGTGGAAATGCAAGAATCTTGGAAGTTTTATTCCATTTTAACAAGGAAAAGTCTGAATATAATGAAAACTGAACAACCCTTCCTACTTCCATCAGAAAAATGACATCACAGGGCAAATCACTGCTCCCAAAAGTGTAGAGAACTATGGATTCAAGAAAATCACAACTCATCTGTTATGGCTTGTGTCTAGGTGTCCCTCACAAAGCCTTACTCTGTCATAGGTGGGGATTTTCAGAGGTGGCTGGATCTAGAGTATGCATTACTGGAATTCAGTGCATGGTGCCCAGATCAAAGGTGTGCGATTACTAAATTAGTCCACTGATTGGTTTGGCATAGTTCTGGGAGTGGCTAACTGAAAGGCCCTCCCTAGGTGTGAGTGCTACCACCCCAGTGGCGTGTAGCCTGGATAAAATATAAGGGACAGGAAAAGGGCTGCTGCTTTGCTTGTCACTTGCTGGTTGCTGCTTTTTCTGCCTTCTGCCTGCCATGAACTGTTTCTCCATTGTGATGCCCCTCTGCCATGTCACTCTGCCTTGGAGCCAGCAAACTATGAATGGAAACCTCTACAAACTGTGAGCTAAATAAATTTTTCCATCTTCAACTTTGGGTGTTGTGTATTTTGTCTCAGAAATAAAAAAATAACCAAGCCATCACTAGAGCAGAAACCCACACAGAAACCTCTGTAGAAACCAAATGTAACTATAGCTGACAAATTGCTGAAGGTTTGCTGTGGGCAAGTCTGAGAGTCAAAAGCTCCCTGGACAGGGATAGCTCTGTCACAGCAGCCACTGCAGTTTTGCTGATTTACTACAGGTTCTGTTTCTGGGAAATATTTATGGAATTTATAGCCCAGGGGCACGGACTCCCTAAAACACCATAGAAGGTTGGTTCAGTGGTAGAGTGCCTGTCTGACATGCAGGAGACCTCGGGTTTGATCCTGAGTACCAAAAACAAACAAACAAACAAACAAACAAAAAAACTGTATAACTCTTCCTCTTCCCTTACACCTTCACGACCACATTACTAATGGCCTATTAATTGGCATTCATTTAACCCAATACCTGGCAGATTTTCGACAAGAAAAACATAAAACACATATGCAGGGATGTTGGAATTATTAGATCACGAGTTTAAAACAACAGTGATTAACATGTTTCAGTATCCCCAAGATTCTAACAGAAAACACAAACAGCAAGCAGGAACAGGTGGGTTTGTAAGCAGAAGAAAACAAAAAAGAAATGGAAACCCCTGCAACAGCAAGAGATGTAAGAAAGGCTTATGCACACATTCCCCACCACCATGCCACCTTCAGCGCTCTGGGCCTTTTTTCCTGAAAGCTTCTTCAGTATTTGCTGAGCAGAAGCATCAGTTTGGGTGAATTCGGAGCAGTTCTGCTAAGCAAAGCCTGTTCCTTTGGCCCAGGCTCCGCAGCGCTGCACCTGAGCTGCAACTGTCTCCGCACCGCCGGCTTTGTGGCTTCATTAAGCTCTGCTACCTGGAAAATTGATGGGAGGGAGGCTTCGAGTACAAGAGCTCCACTCACTGAAGCATTTCATAACTGCTGCTTCCACACCGTCCAGGCGTATTACACCATCAATTGTGCGACTCCTACTTATTACCACTAATTGCTGCAGAGAGGGTGATGCTGACCACGGCAGAGCAGCTACTAAACCCAGGAAGGTAAGGCCAGGAGTGCTTAATGGTTTATTGAGGCCATCGGGAAATTCTGTGAGGAGAATCAATTTCCCTGTAACTATCTGCCTGATAACAGCAAAAGGCACTCAGGTTTTTAATAGTAAATAAGGGCCTCCTGAGAATGAATCATTAATTCCACACTGAGACTTGCCCTTTACAGTCAGTTATTCATCATAAGCTACAGTTCATCTTCACACATAACTCTTGGCTTGCAAATGAATTTCCAAAGCTGGATTCCCTATGAGAAATGCCAATGATTTGAAAACATTTTTCATCCCTTATTTGTAGTAAAGGGCCCTGTGAGAGTGTTCGCAAGAGGTCCAGGCAAGTCTTTGTTCTCTTTTTTTGTTGTTGTTTAAGTTGATCTCTTCTGAGTGGACATTTTTGCATGAGCTTTATCATGAAAGGGATTTATGAAAATAGAAATGAACTCTGATCACTGAACATCACTCTTTTCTACTGGAATTTCTGGAAAAGGAAAAGGGTTTTATTGCATACGGTTACAAGTTAATTGTGAGTGTAGGATTCCCTTTGATCTAATGGCCCTTGATGTTTTAGAATCAGGGACTCTGGAGAATCTGCTGAAAACTTTTGAGTCTCTGCTAAGACCAAACACACAAAGGCACATACACATACTTTTGTATGAAATAGCACCATGGCTGCCAGAGGCAGGTTCCATAGAAGCTCAAAGACTTGAAGTAAACACTCCCTGCCAGAGGGGTGAATTAGGCTCTCCATTCCCTCCACCTGGGGTCCTTTGTGCCCTTCCATCCAGTGATGAGGAATTCATTTCCTCCACTCCTCAAGGAATGGTGAAAGTGTTTGGCCTGTTATTCCACCCATGAATTCTTCTCTCCAAAAGCTGTAAAGATGAATATTGTTAATTTATTTTATTATCTGATTTAACTGTCTGCTCTGTGCCTATTCTTTCGACTTCTCAGGACATTTCTCCCCCTTCATTCCACAGCATCCAAAGCTTACCCACACTATGCACAAACTGGCTAGGGAATGAGGTTCTCTGATTTTTGTGTCCCCTCTTTTTGCGAATCTGTCTCAGCTTAATCTTTAAGATTTCTTCCTTACATTTTATCTTCTCCGTAATCCTGCCTCTCAAATTTCCAATGATGTGGCATGTGGAAAACGCCAGTTTTCCCTACACCCAATTTGGGCTCCAGGAATATGGAAACCAGCTTGGATATTGGCATCCTGGATGCCCAAGATTTATCCCATCAGAGCAATCACTCCACCATTCACAAGGAAACTGCAAAAGCATTTTGTCTCCTTTCTTGATTGACTGTGAAGGTAAAGAAACATATCAATCAGTAGCCACCTGTGGCTCCTCTACGTGGAAACGTTCAAGTCTGACTCTAAGAATATCCAGGAAGGATAAAGTTCCTTTTTTCTTTCCAACCTTTCAGAAGGAACAAAAATCTGGACCCCTCACCACTCATTTGGCCTCCTCACTTCTTTGAAGAAATCTCAGAGCAGAAAGATCCTTGTTTAGCTGTGGAAGCTTCATTAGACATCCTTCCATTCCCTTATAAGACAGTGAAGTGAAAGCCTGGCTCATTTGTGGGTATGTGGGCTGATTATATAACTAGCAAAAAATGCAATTTTTATAGGAAGAGCTAAACTTTCACTTCTGAGCATAGTTTTAGTCCTAGTGAAGAGATGTAAACATACCTAAGATTAGGACAGTTTGTATCCTACAGGAAGAAAATTTTACTTGTCATTTGTAGATTCAGACACTAAGAGAGATTGCAATAGAGATCTCCCAGGAAACATGGGAGAGTGGGGTGAGACCCTAGACAGAAAGGTAATTTCCTGTTTCCCTAGACACAGCCTGGAAGACTGATTGCAGGTCAGGGAAACCTTGGAAGAGCCTCTACCTCCTGGGAGGCCCCATGACTAGCACAGCCCTGCACAAAACATGGCTGTCCCTGGTCTGCCCCACGTGGAAGCACTGAGTATGTTCAGCAGAGATTGTCATCCGGGATATTACCAAATGTCCCAAATGAGAAGTGAAGCATTATGAAAGATGCTAACTGGTTACCAGGTGTAGGGACAAAAGGAAGGAAAAAATGGAAACAAAGCTTTTGTAAATCAGGAGGGAGGAGGGGGGTGAGGGGAGGGGAAAGGGCAAAAAAGAAGCAACAAGATATACCATGTACAGGCACAAATCCCCTATGATGAATGTTATCACTATGTACATCTAAAATGAATCATTAAAATAAAATAAATTAATAGAAAAAGGAAAAGATCGTTGTAGAGTGCCAGGCACAAACTGCATAAGCCCAGAAGTAAATGGAGGATGAATCAAAAACACTAACCAGTGTAAGAAACAAGATGTGGCTGAATTCGCACAGGACAGCTGGTCCTTGAACAGAGTGAGAAGATCATCAGGACTCTTAGCCACTCCTTCGAACCCACACTGCTTATCCACCCATGTCATCAGATGCTGTACATTTCCTTTTGTATCTAGATGTAATGCAGGAAGAATGAAAACATAGGCCATCACCTAAAACACTCAGTAATTAACTTGAGGTAATTGAATTAAAAAAAATATTTTTGAGATAACTTTGATAGAAAAAGCCATACATTCCCCACAAGAATGGGAAAGAACAAGATGAAATTAGTTACAAAATACAATGTTACATATTTGTACATCACTTGGACAAAACAGTACATTTTGGATGCAGTTCACTTGGCATGTTAAAAATATCTATTACTTGGATGACTGTAGCTGTTGCTTGGGAAAAACTACTACACATATGCAAATTTATGTAAATTTGCTCAATACTGCAGTTCACATAAATTCATTTCATGTGCTTTATCCACATTTAACCTTACTGCAGAATCATGTCAGTTCATTGTATGGCTAAAATTCTTGTATTACCATATGATACTACCAAATCTACTTCCTAAAATCATTACAAGGAATCTAGTTGGTTTAAAGGTGTCTACCAGTTTTATTTTCTGAGGAAAAATAATGATGCTGAGATTACAGTCCTATGTTAGCCATACAATGCTTAAATATCCCCCAAAATTTGCATGTAGTATTGAGGAGTATTCAAAATTATTAAACTTCCAGTAACTGCTATGATTCCTTTATATTAAATATAGCTTTGCATTATACAATTTGTATGTTTGCTTTTGAAGAAGCAAAAACCTAGGGAGGTAGTATAACAAAATTATTCCATTTTTTTCAAAAAGAAACAGTCTGAAAAACATATAACTGACTTGTTTAAATGTGAAGCTTAACTACAAGGATCCTCTTTTAAGAAAGATCTTTCTCAAATAGGAAGGGGCTCAAAAGATGAAGCGAGGAAGGGAAGGGAAAGGGGATGAAAAGAGCAATAAAGATGTGTCATATACATGTACTAACGCCACGCAAGGAATGCAAACACTATGTACTTCAAATATGTACTAATAATTAATAGATTTTCAAAGGCCCCCTTTTATTTTATACAAGGAGGTTTACTAATCATTAATTTAGCCATAGTTCAATATAAGAAATACACGCACTTAAAATTTTCCTCTTGAAGTAGGTCCAAGTCTGCCAGAGAAACTCTCAACATTTCCATTGCTCTCTTCCTCCACAGCGTATATTAAAATATAGCTCTGCCAAGCACAGCATTCTATTTCTAACCTCTTCAAAAACTTAGACATATTAACAGTTTTCTGTTTTGCTTTTTTTTTTTTTTTTACCATTAATATGCACTTCAACCAGAGCACACGAAGGTAAACTAAGTCTGTGTTGTCCACGGGGATCTACACATGCTGGTCATGCAGCACTGCTTCTCTTCAGGACGGTTGTGAACACACAAGGTCAACCCTTTCACATCTATGTTATTTTGTCTGCACAAAAATCTGTTATTCAACCTAGGAGGGATACCACTTATTAAGATGGCTGGTCATAAACATTGATTACATACTTATACACACCCATACATAATCCAGTTAAAAGAAAAATCATTTAGACTTGGGGGAAATCTCACAAAGGGAGCTGTTTGGGAGGAAATTCACATTCTCATTTTGGGACATTCTGTTCTTTATAAACCAGCTTTTTATGTAACCAAAAGCTCATGCTATTCTTGACAAATTTGTCTACTACTACCAATCCCCAAACTCTCTTAACCCAGGCACCACACATAATTTATTATGGCTACTGTATAATCTTGGACAAAATTATCCAAGGGATGTCTAAAGTTTTGAAATATTAACTTAAAAAGTTAATTCTCTCAAAGTTTTTTTTTTCTAATTATTGAGAATAGCCTGAGGTTTTTTTTTCTTTCCATAAATTATTAATATTTTACATTGATTTTATTCCTCATTTTAGAAAGACTAATAAGTACTCTAAACTTTTCTAATGGTTTCATGTCTAAAATCTACCTTTTGAGTCCTAAAATTAATGTTTTTCAAAAGCAAAAAGAGAAATGATACCATTTCTTTTAAGGGAGAGTCAGTGTGAGTTGAGGCACATGAGTGTAGCTACAGAAGAACACAAAGAGAGCGCATTCATTTTCTCTTTATGCCAAATAAGCTGTCACAAAACTTAGAGGCCTAGAGCAACATGATTTTATTATGTTAACAGTTCTGTAAATTAGATGTTTGACCCAGATGTCAGGAGGCAAAAAAAAAAAAAAAAAGGTAAAGAAAAACATTACTACTTCAACCAGACTGCATCCTTTCCTGGAAGCTCATATGGAGAAGACATTTCCTGGCCTTTTCTAGTTTCTCATAGAGGCTGTTCTTCCCATTCCTTGACTCATGATCCCCCTTTCCATCTGCAAAGGCAGTGCTGTTGCCTACGACCATTCTTCCACAGTGGTATCACCCCTTGATCCTGAGCTCTGCCTCCCTCTTCCACTTTTAGGGACTCATATGATTGTACTGAGCCTTCTGGCTACTCCACGGTAACCTCTCCATCTAAAATTCAGCTGATAAACCACTTAGCTCCCTCTTCTTAGAACTTTAATTCTCCTTTGTCATGTAAGGTAGGAGATTCACAGATTCTGGTCTTCAGATGTAAATACCTTTGGGGGCTATTAATCTGCCTACAGAAAGCAAAGCACTTAAAGTGACTGGCAGGAAAACCAAATACTTCAGACCATAAATAATCACCCAATTTAATCTCTTGATTGGGCAGGAATAAAACCCAAATGAAGCAAGGTACACAGTAGGACATGGCTTCTCCTTTTTCTAACAGCACTGGCCCCAAGAACCCAAAGAAAGCATAAAAAGAAGTTGACAGAGAAAATATCCACCACACAATCATCAGGTACTGGATTAAACTCATGAAAAGGAGACACTGCTGATATTCTTAAAAAGCAGAACACTTGTCTTTAGGCAAAATAATATGTGCCTGTAATTCCAACTGTTCAGGCGGCTGAGGCAGGATGATCATTAGTTAGAGGTCCACTTAGATGACTTGCCAAGACCCTGTCTCAAAATTTAAAAATAAATAAATAAATAAATAGTCTGGAGATGTATATCTTCCTTCAATTATTAATACTGCCAAAAAGAAAAGAAAACAGATCACTTCTGACCTTTTTAATCCACGATATTTTCGAAGATTCTCTAAATGCCTGCCATGTTTTCCCTAAGTATTTCATGTGTATTACCACTGTTTTTCAGATACTGGATCATTCATTACTACACAATAAAATCAAAGTTGCTAAGTTAGATATTAATAGGTACTCACTCTTCTCCTGGTAGTTTATTAATATTCGTTCTGCTGGCTTTTAAAATTCATCCCCTTTGGTAAACAAGCGGAAAAAACATATAGATAAACAAAATGAAGACAAAATAGATCATTTTTAATTAAAGGTAAAAAAAATGAAGACAAAATAGATAATTTTTAATTAAAGGGCTGAGTGATATTATAATAAAATAATCAAGGCCAGATGTATTTCTTTGCCCCAGTTTTACGGATGGGTTTCGCCATGGTAAAGTCACTATGTTGGATCTTAAGTCATCGGCCCCTACTCTCTTGCCCTTTTCCTCATGGTACCAACTTTGCTTGGTATATTTCTTTGTGTTTATCTAACTCTTTAAAATATGCAATGATTTTATTTCCATAATTGGTAATAAAGCATAGCTCTTATTCAGACTGTTTTAAATTCTACACTGCATAAAACTCACCTACGTGGCTATAGTTGCCCCTGATGGTTTTGTGGCATTCCTAGGTCTATATCCATCCCATTTTATTTTTTCATTCTCCTGATTTTGAGAAATAAGCTGGTTTCATTTACTTTTTTCCACTTACAGAAAGTTTCTGTGATCATATACAAAAAGTGGGATGGGGTCATTGATAGGTTTTGGACACTCAAGGTGTAATATAAGCTCTTTCGTTCACCAAGTAGCAGATGCTTTGGGGATATGATCCTGCCCACAGAATACAGAGGTCTCTGTTACCCACAGTCTAGTTTATATTTGGTCTCTAAAGGCTCATCAAGCATCACAGGCCTATTCAGATATGGCAAGAATAAGTAGAATAAGTGCTTCCTTAACTTTGTATCATTTTGTCACTTGCTTGTAACAAGAAGCCCACAGTTTTCTGTAAATGCAATTCCAACAGCCTTGGACCCTCCCTCCGTTGAATCCAAGGCCATAAGTAGTAACAAGAAACTGTCATCCATTCTATTAAATCCATACAGCCCTTTCTCCACCTATCTTCTATACCCAATATATCCAAACTGTTGGGGGAAATGTTGACCCCACTAACACACACACACACACACACACACACACACACACACACACACACCCCAAAGCTCATTAACACCTGTGATCAGCTCCTGTCTACTGATGCACACAAACAGCAGAGTGTGAGTTGCAGTGCAGCCAGCAAAATGACATTTCCTAGGTTTGTTCATATGCAAGTATGAAGATAGGAGAAAATTTCATTCCAAGACCTTTATAGCACAGCAATGCACATCCTATTTTAGCTTAGAAACTGTGAAACAGATCAGGTTTGTGAGATCATAAGATTAATCAGCCTTAAACATGCCATAAATATTTTGAGTTAGCTTCTCATCCTCACATTAATCATGAAGTGAGAATATTCCCATTTTAAGTATGCATATAATGCTAAACCATATTGTTTCCTATTCGTGAGTATCATACCAAAATGTTTCATAGAAAAATGCACTTCTGAAAAACAAACTAACCTCCAAATTACCAGAATAGAAGAACTCTTCTAAAGATAACAGTTCCAGTACGCCCAAGAGAATGAGTTACCATATTTTAACAACTCATAGTTTATGACTTTTTTAACATTCTCAAAACTTTTTTTTATTATTTGGTCTCTCCTTTGGGTCCTCACAATTCCCCTGAGGTAGATATTATTTTTTTTTGAGGTAGATATTATTATTGTCTCAACTTTAAGTGATTTTCCCCAGGTCAATGGGACAGTTAAATATGGACTTGAGACTTAAAACATTAACCAGTATCTTTTAATTTAAGAAGAATCAACACATTCGTTTAGTGGCAACATTTTTTTAAAAAAACTCATTCATTGTCATAGCATTTAAGTCTGTACCTTCCATACAGCCCTTACCTTGTGCCTTCTCCCTGTATTAACAGATAGTTTAAATTAACCATTCAATCCTTTCTCTTCTGGATATTAAATCTCAAAATATTCTTTAGGTAATTTGTTTTATGCTTTTCTAATTGTTTGCTTCATTTTTTCATTCTTAAAATAATTCAAATTTATTGCCTCGGGTTTTTTTTTTTTTTTTAGATAAGAGTCTGATGAGCTCTGTTAGGTCTCTATTTAGAGTCTTACAGGTCAAATTTCAGAATGTCCATTGCTGAATTCCTGGCTAGGTTCTCGGAGAGAACTCATTGCCCTGTTCAATCAGGTTGTTGGTAGAAGTCAGTCCTTTGTGTTCCTAGTGACTGAGGTCCTGTCGCCTAGGAGCATCACCTGAGGTGGACGTCACCTGAGGTCTTGTCTCAGCTTCCACCGCACACCTTCCAGTGCTCCTCCTCCAGCTGCAAATGCAGCTACACAGTAGCTCTCTTTCTTCCCTCCGCATATCTCCCTCCGATTCTGAACTCCTCTGCCTGCCTTTTCCATGTTTGAGGATGAAAAATAATCCAGAGGATTCAAGAAAACACTCCTATTTTTAAGGTCAGCTGATTAACAACTTTAATTTCATCTGCAAAGTCTCTCTCATCATACACTGTAACACCCATGGCAGTAACACCCAAATCCTGTTTACTGCACCAGTTATGGGTCAGACTGCTCTGAGCACTGGCAATCAGTCAGCCAATGAAACAAAGACTTTGTTTTCATGGAGAGAAAAGGAGGAAATCTGCTTAGGGTGGGGGTCTAGATAAGATAAAAAAAAAATCACTTTATTCTGCACTCTTCAAAGTGGAGGACAAAGACGATGAAGAACATGGAGTAATTTGTATTATTAGATGGTTGGAGAAAGCCTTAAGACTCATGAGTGGTTCACACAAAGTAAGAAGGAGCAGAGAGTGTTTGTGTGGGTGGAGCACTGTGAGTGGAGGGAATAACAGGGGCAAGGCTCTGGAGTGAAACATTTTTGTGTTTAAAGAAAAGCAAGGTCAGTGTAGTAGAACAGCCTGAAGGTAGGAGAGAGGCCAGGTTGGGTGAGATGACATGGAGCCAATGGGTCTTGATGCAGTGGTCTTGTAAGACCTTTAGTTTTATTCCCAGTAAGATGGGAAACCATTGGAAGGTCTAGAATAAAGAACTGGCACAATACACATTTAAAGAAAGAACCTCAAAATGTTGGTTTGAATCTGCCACTAGGAAATTTAAAGGACTGCCTCTGAAAAGGCACAACACACTGATAAACTTGTACAAAATGTGAAGTTCTTTATGCGGCCGCTTGTGTCTGCAAAAGCTCCAGGATGTGGTCACGTGTGTCTGTCTTTTTTATGACCCTGTGCCGGGAAGTTCTTTGTTCCAGGAAAAGCCTCTACCTCACAGCACCCCCCAAGTCTCCAGGAAGAAGCCCGCCAGGCAGTTATACAAGCCCGCCAAAAGAAGCCCGCCAGGAAGGGCTGCTCAAGTTTGAATAAACGCGGGGACCAATCATGTGCCGCCACACTTTCCTTTCCCGCACGCGCCCTCCCCTTCCCGCGCCTGTTCCCTACCCCATAAAAACCCCACACTCCTGTAGTTCGAGGCCATTACCTCTGCCTCCTAGGTGTGAGGGGTACGTATTGGCCCAGAGCTCTGTTTGAACAATAGCTTGTTGTTTTTGCATCGAACCTGGTCTCTTGTCGTTCTTGGGCAGTCTCTTGTCGTTCTTGGGCGCCGCTCACCCTTGTGCCGGGTAAGTTGGGGAGGTTTTAGCCTCAATACCTCTATGACTAGAACCCCC
>PVJO010012380.1:0-55674 GCA_004026905.1 Hystrix cristata
CACATCCCCCAACCACACACCCTTGAGGAGTGCACAGCCTGCACATCTGTACATGGAGGCCCTGCTCACAAATCTCCCTTTAACAGTGAGCAGTGTGGAGAATTTGAAAGTGTTTCCTGGGGACAGGGCTCACCACTTCATCTTCCTAAAGGGGACCTTGGCCCCGCCCATGGGAAGGACCCCAGAGGACAAGTGGGTGAAGGAAGCCATGAGGGAATTTGGGACCTAGAAGGAGAAGCAGAGCCAGCTGCCTATGTTCAGCCGGAAGCAAGAGGAAGAGGCAGTTCTGGGGGGCCCCTCACCCACACCCACTCACCCCAGCCCACGGCGCTCAGCTTGAGCACATAGCCCGGGACGTAGGTGCCGAAGACCTCCACCACGAGGCGGTAGAGGTTGTAGCCCTCGAGGCCCATCCAGGAGAGGCAGGCGAGCAGGGAGAAGTGCAGAAAGATGGCACTGGCGCAGCAGGCTGCCCTGGAGCCCGTCAGGGCCACCGGCTCGCTGAGCAGGAAGCTCACGTCCAGCAGGAAGACGGCCAGGAGCAAGTTCATGTGCACCTTGATGGTGTAGTCACGGGGCTTCCTCCTGCAGGTGGGAGGGCGAGGAGGTGGGTCAGTGTCACACACACACACACATACACACACACACACACACACATACACACACACACTTGCACTTGCCCTCCCCTTCCTGTAGCTCCAGCCAGGCCATCTCCACTTGTCCCTGGAACCCACTGTGCGTCCGGCCCCCCAGGCTCAGGAACCACATACATGTTTTTTGCAGTACTGGGGATTGAACCCAAAGCCTTTGCACCAGTCTATAACCCAGCCCTTTTTTATTTTTCATTTTGAGATAGAGTCCTGCTGAATCATTAAGTTGCTAAGGCTGGGCTAAACTCACAATCTTCCTGCCTTGGCCTCCCAGAGTGCCAAGATTATAGGGTGCAGGCTTACCGCACACACAGTCAACAGAGAAGACAGGCTGTCCACACCCTGTGCCCGCCTCTCTGGCTGTCTGTGAGCATCGAGCGGCTGCATCTGTTCCCCGCGGGCTTGCTGGCCACCGTGTGCTCAGCCCCTGTCAGATTCTAAGCAGTCCAGACCCACCATCTGGATCCCTCTCCTGCCCCTAACTCTTGGTTCCACCTCGGGCTCAGATGATCTGCCTATTCTGCAGAGAGGGAGGGTCCCCTCACAGGGTCCAGGCGAGGCTCTGGCACAGGGGAGACTTTGGTTCCTCCTGGATCCTGTCCCTGTGTCGTTGGGCATGTTTGTGATCCATTAGGTTTCTTCCCCCACCCGCCTTCCTCCAAGCCCATCAGCTGTCACTCCTTATGATCACCAGCTTCGCCCCCAGAGGACACATCTGTAGACATGCATGACCTTGTACACACCTCCACGTGGTTTTGCTCTCCCCTCCTCTTGATCAAAGACAGTGAGGACACCCAGGGTGTCGCCCAGAACTAAGGTGTCTCTCCTCTACCCAAACAGGCCTGACACCGACAATCTGACAAGCTTGGCCACTTCTGTGCTCTGTGACACAGGACTGCATAGGCTGGCTGCGGGCTGAACCAAGTTCACACTTGGAAAGTGCGCGGGAAGCTTGATGCGAGTGTTCACTCTCATCACTTCCACTCCACTCCACTACTGTGTGCACCCTGCGGCCTTACAGCTGATCACCCAAAGGCAGAAATACAGATTCTTATGAGAACTCTCCCAGTCGAAATGCTGGCCACGAACTAAAATGTGTAAATGAGACTATACAAAAACCACTGATGTGGCCCCCCGGGGTCAGCAGGTGGCCCCAGCTTCACCAAGCACCTCTCATCAGGGGGTCCGACAGGAGCACCACTCCTGGGGAGCTGTCCAGGGTTGTGGGGTCCCAGCCTGTGGGGGCCTACCTGGAGCAGAGGTAGGCGGCGATGGTGATGACGCAGGCCAGCGCAGAGATGACACAGCCCACGTAGGACAGCAGGGTGAGGTAGTGCTTGTGCGCGACATCCACTTCCACAGAGGAGACCTGAGGGAGAGGCGGGTGTCTCTAGGCCAGCTCCAGGCTGACGGCACCCTAGCAGGGCTGACTTTGGTGCCTGTCAGTTTGGGGACAGGAAGTACCCCCACCTGAGCAGCTGCAGGGCCGTGAGTGCACGTTTCTAGAGGGTTCGACAGATGGCCCCTGACTAATTATGATTGACTCTGGATTTTCTCGGCCTTATGGGGGTGCAAAAGCAGTCAGCAGAAACTCCACTTGGAAGTTTGAATTTGATCTTTGCCCAGGCCCCTGAGACAGGGCAGCAGCAGTAAGCCACAGCTCCCCCAGCCCCGAGACCCCAAGGGGGAGCGCAGAAACCCCCGGGCCATTGTGCCGGTCAGCAGTTCAGGTGGAGTCAATGTGTTCTCACTGTACTGTGGGTTTCGTGGGGTGGATGTGACCACAGTAATAAATGACTGTTTCTATGATGCTCAGAATAGATTTCCCATAGGGAGTGCACGTCCCAAGCCCAGGGGATTCTGGGAGCAGGAATCTGGGACACTTGAGTCCCTTAAGATCTTGAGAGCCCTGGAGCCTACCACATGACCTCCTTGCTGGGCCTCCGCCTGGTCAGGGCTCCTTAGAAATACAGTGCTAACCCCAGTCCTGTGGGTCAGGAGCGGGAATCCGCATTTTTATCCCATGCCAAAATCTAGGCACAAGAACAAGGGCTTCCCAAAGCAGCTCTTGTGTTAACTGGCTGCGTGACCGTGGGTAAGTCACTCAGCCTCTCTGGGCTTCCATGTTTCCTCCTCTATACATGAGACAGCATGAGCTCCCTTGGAGGGGCAGGCGCCTGGCACAGGACGAGAGCTTGGCCTGCGATGTGGCTGCAGGCAGGTCACTCACCATCAGCACCGCAAAGTAGGTTAGATGGTCACAAAGGCAGGACGTCTGGGTCTCTCTCCGGAGGGTCTCGCACCCAGCACTGCTCCAGCTACCCGGGCTGCTCGCTGAGGGGGGCAGCATAGGGCTCCAGTCAGCCCCAGACTCCACCGTGCCCCTCCCCAGTGCGGAAGATCCCGGCCTTCTCCCCGGTGCACCCTGTCTCCCGCCCGGACCCCACCTCTCCCCCGGATTCTTCCCGACGGCCGTGGGGCGCCTCCCACTCACGTGTTGGGCCTTCAACCCAGAAGACGCACTGCAGAGTCACGTTCTTCTGTGGGGACGAGGAGGGGGGTGTGGGTCCCAGGTAAGCCAGGTGACCCCGTGCCCGGAGGAGCGGCAGGTGCACTTACCGGCTGTGGCTGGTGCTGGAAGGTGAGTACCACGGGCTCTGGGAGGTCAGCCACTTTGGTGTTCTGCACGATGATACCCAGGACCTTCTCGCCCAAGACTTGGCTGGCGTTCTTGTCCTGGACACGCAGGGTGGAGGGGAGAGCAAGGAGGGGTTCAGGCCTCAGCTCTGCCAACACACTGCTCTGGGAGCCCAGTCTCTCTCTGGAGCCAGTTCCTTTTCCCCACATTTTTTATTAGTGCATATTGGTTACACAGATTAATGGGTTTCACGCTGGCAGATTTGTACGTGCCCAAAACACACTTCAACCATTCCCCCCATTATCCCCCCAGCTTCACATGTTTGGGGGGAGTTCAATGTGGATAATGTATTTTTATCATATTCATACCCCTATTACCTGCCTTTACACCCCCTCTTTCTCCGTCTTGGAATTCTATTGTGTGTATGTAAAGTCATTCACACCGTAGTGAGAACAACACAGATAAGCCCTTTCCCAGGAAGGCCTGCACACTGCAGTTCAATTTCCAACTTGACAAAGAGCAGCTGTAACTCCTGGAGGAAGGAGGCCAACTGCAGGCCCCCTTTCCATCTTCATCAGATAAAACCTGACTCCCCAGGGAGGACAGGAAGGGGAGGACCCGATGGGAGACCCCGCACCTGGAACAGGGCTTGGCTGCTAAAGTCCACTAAGAGCAGTCTCTTCTCGGCCTCCCCTCGCCGGCCTTTGGTCCGCTGGAAGAGCACACGGGGCAGCAGCACAGAGTACTCCAGGACCTCGCTCTGCTCCTCCTGCAGACCAGGGTCCCCTTAGGGCTCAGCTGACCACAGACCCCCGGGTCCCCCCACAACACACATCCTTTTCTGGACGCTGCCATCCTGGAGCCCACGGCCTGCCTGCTCACATGGGCCATGCTCCCCTCCCTCAGCACCAGCCATGGCCAGTAAGCCTTGTGATTAGAGCCCTGGGGTCAGCAGGAGATCTATGAGGCCTCCAGCTAGCTGGCTCCTGCAAGGGGCAGTCTCAAGACAGGGATTCAGGGGCAGGCGCAGACGTGGCCTTTCGTTCACGAGAATGTGGCCAGGAGCCCTGGTCAGGGAGTGGACACTTCTGTCCCCTCCACTGTGCTCAGGATGTGCCCTCAGTACCAGGGGTGGGGTAGGCACTGACTGAAGAAGGTGGCCCTGGACCCACCTTCCTGGGGCCCCAGGGACAGGCCAAGGGTGGTGTGCACTCCCAGCCCCCACTTCCCACCTAGCCCAGCCCAGCCAACCTCATCCTGGGAGTGGATGTACAGGTCTTGGAGGCTGGCTGTGGGCTGCAGCTTCCACACTGTGGCATTGACCCGGTCCTCTGCGAAGGACAGTGTGTCCCCTGGAAACCTCACTGAGGACAGCTTCGACTCGAGGCTCTGTAGCTGCCTGGCAGGGAGGACAGAGTGGTGGATGATGGCAGGGAGACTGAGGCAGAGAGAAGGGGCCAGGCAGATACACAGGAAAGAAGCGGGGACGAAGACAGGGGAGGGGTCAGGGGAGAGAGGGGAAGGGATGAAAGGGACACTTGGCCAGCTGCACACAGGACCAAGAGAGAGAGAAAGACCTGGAGCCAGAGGATGGTGCTGTGGCCAGGCCTGGGAGCAAACGGGGCAGGGGAGGGACAGGATGAGGTGGCACTGTTCTGGGACTCAGCACATAGCTCTGGCCTGGTTCTGCCAGCCCTGACCCCCCGTAGCCACGGAGCCGCCCCTCTGCCGAGCCCCAGAATGGACCAGCTGCTTCCCTTTGCTGGCAGGAAGAGGCTCGGGTGGCCTCCCTGCCAGGTGGTGCTGGTCTTTGCTGGTCTAGAGTGTCTCGGGGCCTGGTGACCCCATGTCACCCCCTCTCTCCAAGAGATGGAAAGTCAGGAAGTCCAAGACAGCTCCAGCCCCAGGGCAGCCTCCTTCAGCCCCTCCTGCAGGCCCCTTCTGCCCACAACCACACTCACTGGCTGGCGAGGGTGGCCGGTGGCCTGCGCGAGGCCTTCTGGGGCAGCCTCAGGAGCTGGCTGAGTCGCTGCAGGTCCCTTTTCAGCTCGCACATGTCCGAGGCATTGGGGGAGGCTCTCTGGGGGGGCTCTGTGGAGGGACACAGGCTGTGACCGAGGCACGCAAGTTAGATGACTCTCTGTGCCTCTACCCCACTTTACAGAAGAGGAAACTGAGGCTCTGAGACTTGAGGACTCCCCAGGACCACCCAAAGATGTGGCCAGCCAAACGGGGACTCAGTCTTACAGAGCCCAGCCCGGGCAACATTTAAAAAGGCTGGGTAGACACACACACGTGCACATGCACGCACACACACACGCCCACGCGCAGAGACTCTAGATCAGAGGAGGACAATGACAGGAAGCTCACACACCCTCTACCACCCCCCACCACACCTCCCCATTCAGCAAGGATGGGAGGGAGGCACAGCCCACATCACTCTGTCACAGCAGGCTGAAGATGCGGTCCCAGACCTCAGCATCAGCCTCCAGCTTTCCTGACCTTTGACCTGCTTGCTTTCCCCACCCCGCCACGCCACTCAGTCTGGTTTCAAATCCAGACTCTTCCACCTGTCAGCTGTGCCCCTGTAGGCAGCCTCTCCGTGCCTCAGTTTCCTCCTTGGCGACACAGAGGTTGCAGTGAATTCCTATGATTTTGTTGCCTCAGCACCCATTTTGGATTAAATTGGACTTTCCACATCCAAGGACAGGCCAGTTCTGCGCCTTCCCCAGGTCCTCAGTGTGGTCACTGAGATCTGTGCCCTGTCTCCCACTTGACACTAGCAACAGCCTACTCGGGGGGTCCCACCGGCCCCAGCCCCCGGCAACCACCTCTCAGTACCCCAAGACCTCCCAGAACTCATGCCTGCTGCTTTAAATGCGCCAATCAAAGCACCTCACGGGGAATCTACCTGACTAATGCCCTGGACTCCAGTAAAAGTGTCGGCCCAGGGTCCTCCCTCCCCATGGACTCCCTAACCTGTGCACGCATGCATGTGTGTGCATGTGCATGCGTGCTTGTGGCCTCTGGATGTACATGCCCCAGGACTTGAAGGCAACCGTGTATATTTATCTCCACCCCATCCTTTCCCTGATTGCCGGAGAGGTGCTGTACATCCCACAGACCCTAAGTTACAAATGGATAAGCCCTGCCTGGGGGTGCTGGTGAAGAATTTCTCCAGTGGGTCCATTTTTCTGTTTTCCCCACTCCCACCTGCTCACTTCACCTCCTCCTCTTCTTCCTCTATCTTCTCTGTGGAGGAAGAAGAGAAGCTTTCTGCCCCACAACCCTCTCCCCTGAGCCCCTCGCAGCTTCCTGAAGCTCACCTTGGCCCTCACTCCTTCTCTCCTCTGACTCCTTCCATGGCTCCCACTGCCTGTGAACAAAGTCCCATTTCCCAGCCTGCCTCACACTTGCCTTCCCACCTCCAGGCCTCTGCCCAGCAGGTGCCCTACCATGGAAGTAGAAGGTGAAGCCTGAGGCTCTGGGCAGGCTGCTGTTCTTCGGGCTCCACCAGGCCCTGACGGAGGTGGCGAGCAGCGGAGGCCCGTGGGCCTGCCTCTCCTCCTGGTGCCGGAAGCAGAGCAGGCCAGAGGCCTGGCTGCTCAGCACATAGTCGTGCCTGCCGTAGCGAAGATGAAACTTCCCAGCATGGCGGTCCCAGTAGAGGCAGAAGTGGTAGAGGCCCCTGGGGTCCGGGAAGAGCCAGGACACCTCTGGGGCTGCAGGGAAGGGGGCATGGATGATGAGGGCCTCCTCCAAGTTCCTGATGGTGATGTGCTGCTCCGCTGTCTGCTCATAACGGAGGCTGCTCTTCTGTGTCTGGTTCCGCTGGCCACAGAAACGGAAGTCTTCCCGGGGGCCACCGCCATGGGCACCTGGGGAGGCAGAGGCTGCTGATGGGACCCTGAGGCAGTGACCAGCCAGGCGCTTGGGAGGGGATGAGACCTGCGCAGAGGATGCGAGCCCAGAGCCTGGGACGTACATGCATTTCCAAAGGCCCATACGTACTTCAAAATGTCTACAAAAAGGTGAGTCTGCTTTGCTCAAAAATTACTGGCTTCAAAGTATGAAACAGAGCACTGAAAATAAATAATGACTTCAAAGGCCAAAAGAATTTAATAGCAATAAATTGTTTAATGAGGGCCATAGACTGGTGCATGATCTGTGCACTGCTCAGAAACGCTTGCTGCAAAGCAGAGGCCATCACAATCCCTGACCTAAAGCTATACTACAAAGCTTCTGTAATAGAAAAAGCATGATACTGGCACAAAAACAAACCTCAGGACCAATGGAACAGATTAGAAGATGAAGAAACAGGTCCAAACACTCTCAGTCACCGTATCTTAGACAAAGGGGCCAAACAACCTCACTGGAAGAACCATAGCCTCTTCAACAGATGGTGCTGGAAAAGCTAGCTCTCCATATGCCGAAGTTTAAAACTAGGCCTGTACCTTTCCCCATGCACTAAGCTAAAATCAAAGTGGATCAAAGATCTAAATATCAAAACAGAAACACTAAATCTGTTGGAAGATAGAATAGGTAGAACTCTTGAAGACACTGATGTAGGGAAAGACTTCATGAACAAATCCCCAGGTGCCCAGGAGATATCACAAAGAATCAACAACTGGGACCTGATCTTATTAGAAAAAGCTTTCGCACAGCAAAAGAAACTACCAACAGAGCAAAGAGACAACCTATAGAGTGGGAAAAATTTTTTGCCAGCTATTCCTCCGACAAAGGACTAACATCTCCAATATATAAAGAACTCAAAAAATCAAACCCCCCCAAATATAAAGACCAGTCTAAAAGTGGGCAACTGAAATGAATACACACGTCTCAGATGAAGAAGTAGAAACAGCAAATAGACATATGAAAAAATGTTCAACATCACTGGTCATTCGAGAGATGCAAAGTAAAACAACCCTGAGATTCCACCTCACTCCAGAAAGACTGGCCGTTATCAACAAATCAGCCAATAACAAATGCTGGAGGGGCTGGGGGAAAAGGAACCCTTCTCCACTGTTGGTGGGAATGCAGACTGGTGCAACCGCTATGGAAATCAGTGTGGAGATTCCTCAGGGAACTAGGACTAGAGATTCCATTTGACCCAGCTATTCCCCTTCTTGGTATCTTCCCAAAATAATTAAAAGCATCATGCGCAGCAATATATGCACACCTATGTTTATAGCGGCACAATTTGTAATAGCTAAGTCTTGGAAACAGCCCAAATACCCATCAACAGCAGAATGGATAAAGAAAATGTAGTTTGTTTATACAATGGATACTACTCTGCCATAAAAAATGATAAGCTTGAGATATTTCTAGGTAAATGGATGCATCTTGAGACCATACTCTTAAGTGAAATAAATCGGACACACATGTTTAAATACTGCATCATTTCTCTGGTGTGAGAAACTGAAAGTGTAAGTAAAGACTAAAATGTATTATATTGGGAAAGGGAAGAAAGTGTCCAAATGGGAAAGGGAACAAGGGAGGGGGAGGGGGAAAGGAACAGAGGACATGAGAAATAAGAAATAGAAGGAAAAAATGGAAACAAAGCTTTGGTAAATAGGGAGGTGGGGTGAGGGGAATGGGAAAAAAAGAAGCAACAAGATATAGCATGCACAGGTACAAATCCCCTATGACGAATGTTATCACTATGTACATCTAAAATGTACCATTAAAATAAAATAAATTTTAAAAAATAAATAAAAAAAAGAAATGCTTGCTGCAAAGATGAGCGGGGCAGAAATCCAGTCCGCATTTCCCAGGCCGGGCTGTGCGCTGTGGGGCGCCCCCGCCCGAGGAGCAGCCTTCTCCTCCCAGGGGCCTCGCTCAGCAGTTAAGCTGCGCAGCAGAGCCGTGCCCGGCGGAAGGGGTTTGCGCACGCGCGGACAGCTGCCCTTGGCACATGGGCGGGGAGGACGGCTCCGGCAACTGTCCCAGGATCCCTGGACAGCCTACCTTGAGCCAGGAAGAGCAGACTCAGCAGGGACAGCGCCGTGTGTAGGGGCACTTGGACAGCCATCGTCCCGCCAGAAGCCGGCCCGGGAAGTCGCCGCCTGGAACAGACCATGGCATGAGCTGGGCCACTGGGCAGTGCAGCAAGGACGGAAATGTGGACTCCGCGGCCGTGGCGCCCTCTACAGGGGCCAGAGAGCAGTGCGCTTCCCGTCCTGACCACCAGGGGGAGCGAGTCGCCAGGCCCGGGGCAGAGCAGAAGTGGCGATTCTGCCAGAAAGAGACTTGGTGAGACCCCCAAAGCCGGGGAGGAGGCCCAGCTACCCCCACTCCCACCCTGACCGCCCACGACTGCTATTAGCTGAGCATCTACTACCCAGCAGCCTCCATGCTGACCCCCCACCTGCATAAACCCTCACTCCAGCCCTAGGAGGTGGGCGCCATGGTGGGTCCATTGCACAGAGAGGGAACCTGAGGCCCAAGGGGTTAAATGACTTGCCCAAGAATGTTGCATGGGGCAGGGACTTTCCCCACCTGGGCAGGACCGCAGTGCTTAGTGCCCACAGAGATGCTGGGTGGGCTGGTCTGGTGACCAAGCACCAGCCATCCGCATCCTGTGGGGAGCTGCGTCTGACTGCCACAAACTAGAAGAAAGGAAACCTGGCAACCTGGGCACACGCGAGGAGTCTGAGTGTGGGAGAAGTCAAGGAGGACTTCCTGGAGAGGAATACATGTGGACTAAGTATTTGAGAGCGTTGTTAGAGGCCGGGGCAGTCCAAGCAGGATCTGGTTGTCTTTCCTGGACCAGGCCTCCCTCAAGCCAGCCTGGCCCCTTTGAGCAAAAGCCAGCCCCCCGGGGCCCCATAGAGGAAGGGAACCCCAATTTCTTAAGTCCATGGTCTCGGAGCATCCTGCCCGGAGCATCCGGGGGCTCTTGAGGAGGACACAAGAGTGCCATAGGGAAGGACCACTCTCCTGGGTTGTGATTCTAACGTTGTGCTCCACGTCCTCTCTAAGCACTGGGTTCCTTTTCAAACTGTTTCGGCCCCCAACAGAAGGAACTCAGCATCCTGGGACAGGAGCGTCACTCCCAGAGCCCCCCTGCCTTCTCCCTTCTGCCAGCCCCCGGTGCTGTCCCCCTCAGATCCGGGGTCCAGATGTCACTTCATCCAGAAGCCCCTCGCTGTGACCACTGCTTTTCACTTGTGAACCGCAAGCTCAGAGATCGCTTTGAGAATTTGTTCCAAACTCCATTTTGTGATGTTCGAACCTGAGGCCCAGAAAGGAGCAGTGCCTTCCTGAGGTCACACAGAAAGCAGGGGTGGAGCTGGCTGGAATTTGTGTGTCTCTCTGGCCACTGACCTTCCAAGTGAGCCATCTCGATGGTAAACAAGGCCCGGGGGACGGGACAGAACTACCAACCTCACAGCAGCCTCTCCAGGATTGGATCCCGAGACCAAGAGGCCGGGGCAGGGAGTGAGCGCCCCATCACTGGAGGGGTGCAAGAAAGGCTGCAACCCCATGCGATCGCATGGAAGGGATTCAGATGCAAACAAGGGGTTCACTTCCCTGCTACTTCCCGGCTCACTCTATTCCACCCTGGCTATGTGAATGGCCACTTCAGAGAGGACAGTGCTGTCCCCACCAGCATTCCCGGGGTTCAGTGAGGAAGAGCTGTCTGGATCCCTTTAATGGAATTGACTCCAGAGCCAGGCTACCTCGGTTCAAGTCCTGGCTCCCACACCTATTAGCTGTGTGTTCTTGGCTAGTTACTGTCTCTGTGCCTCATTTTTCTCAACTGTAAAGAGGAAATTAATCGTGGGAATTAAGCTAATTGATACCAATAGGGGGCAGCCCTGTGTTTTTTCTGACCAGCAGTGCCATCCCCTGCTCCAGCCCCAGCCTGTCACATGTCCCACCTCCATCTCCTCCCCCTTCCGTGCCCCCATCCTCCCCAGGTGGCCCCACTCAGCTACCAAGCACCTCAAGGGGAAATTCCTGGAGCATGAAGCCTCCTTTCCGGGTGCTTGCAAGGAGGGGGGCTGGAACACCACCTAGAAACTTCCCTCCCTGCGGCACGCCTGTGTGTCCAAAACCCAGGAGGAGAGAGCTGGGCCGGGGACCAGGAGAGGACGCCAGATCCAGATCAGGCAGAGGAAGCCACTGTCCTACTTGTTCACTTAGCACCTGCTGTGTCCTCTGCCCATCACCCCCAGGGCCGGCCACATACACCCACCTGCCCCCATCCCGCCCTCCAGAGGGCATTAGTGGGGCTTCATCCTGGGTACCCACAGCAGGGCTTCCAGGGGGCCTGGGTCACCCCCTATGCTGTCACCTAGTCCAGTCAGGAAGGAGGGGTCCATGATCTAGAGACTGAACCCCAGGACCCACAGGGCCCAGGGACCTGTCTCTGGCCTCTATGAGGAAGGGCAATGCTGGCTGGCCTAGGCCATCAGGAATCTTAGGACCAAGTGCCAGGTGACAGCAAGGTCCTTGTTCACTTCCCACAGCACTGACTGGAGCCCAGGGAGTCACGGGGTGTGGGGTGGGGTCAGCAGCAACACCCAGAGGATTCCGGCAGCAGGGACATCTACAGTGTCACACCGAATCCTCAGAGTCACCCCACCAGGCAGGTCCTGCAAGTTCACCATTTCACAGATCCCTAAACTGAGGCCAGCAAGGGGCTTTCTGTTCCCAGGTCCCCCAGGGCTGGGGCTGAGCCCTCTCCTCTGCTAGGCTGGTGGCCCTGGTGAAGCTCTCAGAGATACACCCCACTATGGGCTTTGGGGTCCACCCACAGAAGAGGGGAGAAAAGTGAGGGGCAGTAAAGGTCACAGGCTGCACAAACAATTCCAGGCTAGAAGGGCGGGTACAGGCTGAACCTTCCAGGGAGCCCTCCCCCCAGTTCCCTTCCTCCCTTCCGTAAACACACACAGAACAGAACAAGCTGATCCGGGCTGACACAACAGGGGCCGCCATCCTGGGTTCCCCAAGGGTGCAGCAGGACCAAGGGTGGTCGGATCCTCCTGAGCCAAGACACCCCATGTCCACCTGAGGCTGGCTGCCCAGGAGAAGGTGGCGGGCATGGTGGGCAGGGGACTCAGGGCTCACTTTCTTCCCTGGGGCCTGAGTCACTTCCTCTTCCATCCTGTGTGGAGCTGCGAGTCACCACTGGCTCAGCCCAAGCTCCTGGAAAACCCATTTCCTCAGAGGATGGAGGTGGAAGTTGAGCGGACGAGACTTGTACGCTGGGTTAACCCTTCCGGGGGCTGGCGCCTCTGCCTTCCTTCCCCTTTGCACTGTGGTCCCAGGTCAGCGCTGATGGATGCAGGTCAGCCCCGGCGCCTTGCTGGGAATGTCTTCCCTGCCGGAAACATTCCAGCTCAGCTTTGGGATGAGACAAACTGTGGAACTCCAGCCCACTGCCCATCCTGCATCAGAACTGACGGTCTCCTGCTGGCTTACGGCCACCCTCAACACCATGTGTGCGCCCTTGCCGAGCGGGTGTGCCCCCAGAGGTGGCCAGAAGGCCCGCGGACAGTGCTAAAACGCAGATTTGCGGACCCCACGCACCAGGCTTTGGGAAACTGTCTTTAGCAAGTGTCCCATTGATGGACACAGCACAGACTTGGGGACCATGCTTACACCCAGAAGGAAGACCAGGAGCCCTGTTTCAGAGAAAGTCAGAGAGGGGAGGCGACTTGCTCCATGCCACTCAGTTGCCAAAGGGCAGAGCCTGGACCAGGAGCTGGGAAGGTGCCTGTTCCCTACCTGTGACAGGGACACGTGACGCTCCTCGTGGTTTGCCCAGCATTTAGCAGGGTGTGGGTGCCAGAAGGGCTCCTATGGGACAGCAGGGAGAGAAGCATGGCGGATGGGGGGTGTGGCGCAAGCCAAGGAGGGAAGGACGGAGCCCTGGAGCTGGTTTCTTGGTATGAGCCTGGTCTTGCCACCTGGGCCTCCTGCCAGCAGCCCTCACGAGGAGGCAGAGAAGGGGCCCCAGCTCTGCTTCCAGCTGCACAGCTCTGCCTCAGCCGCCCCCCTCCTGCAGTGCAGAGAGGGCTTGGGAAGGGAGGGTGTGGGTTGGGGAGAGGGTGACACCTGCAGTGTTCAGGGGCTGTGCACGCACAGCATGCGCTGGTGAGTGTGTGTGCCTGTGTGTGCATGTGCAGGTGTGGGAGGCGAGGAGGCACCACAAAAGGAGGCTGGGAGTGGGGACACGTCAGCTTCGCACAGGACGACGGGGAGGTGGCTCCCGCAAATGTCAGAGGCCAAGGTGGGGGTGGGGCGGGTGCGTTCCCCCTGGAGAAGTGGCAGGGGGCTAGCCGATCCCCCCATTCCCCGTGGCGGCTGCAGACTAAACCAAACTTGGACACGCCACGTCCCCACCAGCTCCCAGGGGATGCGGCCAGACCTGGGAGGGGCCAGGGCCATACTCTCATCTGGCGCAGCCCCCGTCCCTGGGCTGTGCCCACCACTCTAGGAGCACAGCTTGCAAACCTGAACCCCTTTCCTACCTCTGTCCCTCTCTACGGCAGGTGATGATGCCCCAGGAACACTCGCCCCTTGCCGAGGCCACGGGCAGCACAGTGACTTCAGGGTTCAGGACTTTTTCTGTACTAAAAGGCATTAAAAAGCAAGCTAGAGCCTGCACCCAGAGGCTGGCAGCTGCCAGGGCTTGCCTGCTCCTCGCACGAGGCAACTCCCGCTCTTCCGCGAGCCCTGCTGCAGCGCCGCCCAGCTGGCCGGGCTCTCGCCTCCCTCTGCAAGCCCAGATGGCCCCGGCCCTGTGGGGAGACCGAGGAAGGAGAAAGGAAAAGGCCTGTGCGTGAGAAGGGACCCGAGTCCTTCCTGAGAGCGAGTCTGCTAGCCACCCTGTGGCCTTCTTTACCTGGACCCCAACATATCCTTGGACACCCCAGAGACACCAGCAAGAGGCCTGGCCTGAAGGGCCCCTCCGCCAAGCCCTTTGCACACTGCGGTCCTCTTCCTTGCTCTGCCGACCTGTGACACAGCTGGGAGGAGCCCGGTAGCATGGGCCCAGGGCCTGCACATCGCTCCAGGCCCCAGGGCGGCCAGCAGGACGTCAGAGAGTGTGTGGATCTGAACAGGTTCCCTAGTGCGATCCAGAGTGGGGGTGTCCCTGCTCCCCTTTAGCAAGCACGAGACCACCCCAGAATCACTCCCCACCCCAGAACCATCCCTCCTCACAGTGAGCCGAGGAAGCAGGTACCATGAGTCACATGGTCCCCACAATAACTCTGAAGCAATACCATCTCAAAGATGAGAAAGCTGAGGCCCAGGGAGGTTAGGTCATGGCCAAGACCACATAGTAAATGCACAGCCAAGCCATGACTCAGCCCAAGCCCGTCTAACCTCAAAGCCCATGTGTTCAGCCACCGTGGGCCACTGAGTCCTCTCCCTTCCCCAGGACTCAGTCTCCCCATCTTTAACAGGAGGTAACTGGCCAAGTACTGAGGGAGCACTAGTCCTCCAATTAGAGAATTGCTCTGGGCCCTGCTTTCTTTTGTGCTTCAGTATAGCAAAGGCTCTGATAAGTCCTGCAGGAAGGCTCTGCACGGAGCTTGGCTGAGCGCCATTTCCCAGCCCAAGGCGATGGCGTGGCCTTTTCAGGGTGGACACCTGTTACCACTCTCAGGAATCTTGACGCCACATGGAGAGCAGCCTGCCACCACTCCTCTCCCCTCCGAGCTGTCCCCAAGGCCATTAGCCGGCAGGAGATGGCAGCAGGAGTCAGTTGGGCTGCAGTGGTCCCTGGGGCCACTCATACCATCTCTGACACTTCCAGGCGAGAGGTCCCCAGTGAGCTTGGGCCACACTCAGGCTCATCCCACCGCCCTTCTTGTAGTACCAACTCACTGGGAAAGGGGCAATGCCCAGCCTGTCCCCAGGTGGCCCATTCCATTAAAGCCGGCCACAGCCAGCTGGGCCTGTGGGCTTGCCTCAAGCAGCAAAAACACTCAGAATGTTGGGGTGGGGGAGAGAGAAAATGAGGGTGCAAAAGCTTTGATCTGCTGAGGATCAGAGTCTCTTAGAATTTCAGAATTGATCAAAGAGCCTCAGGACCCAAGAGAGGAGAGGGGATTAGGACACCCAGCCAGTATTGACCTGGTGTCCCAGTATCATCCCCATCTGTCCAGCCATCCAGGAACTGGTGCCAGCCTTGTCAGCCGTGAGGTCCTGGGCAGTGCAGAGCCAGGCAGGGCTGTGGCCAAGCCTCTGAGACCTGGCACTGTCCATGGAGCAGCTGTGAGCGGCCCCCTGGACACCAGGCACACACCGCCAGCACCTGCCAGGGACCGCGCCTCCAGAGCCAAGTGGCAGGAGTTAGGGCACAAGGTCCAGGCTAGTTCTGTGGCCACCAGGCCTGGAACCTCCAGGCCTCAGTGCCCTCCACAGTCAAGTGGGCAACTATAATCCCTGTCACTGGCCTGTCTTCTCTGTGGCCAGGAGTCCTCTGAGCAGACCTCCGGCGCCCACTGGTGATGACAAGGCTGGCGACCAGAGGCAAAGCTGCCCCCTCCACTCTGGCCAGACTTTTTCCCCTCAAACCACAGCCAGACCCCACTGTCTGGCTGCAGTTCCCCTTCGTCAAGGCCCGGCCACACAATCAGCCCAGCTGCCTCCCTCAGGCCTCTGGAGTGCAGTCTGACTCCCCCAGGTGGGCAGAGCGCCCATCTTTGGAGTGTAGGATCCTTTGGGCTCCCAAGGCCACCATCTTTCCTCCTTTTTCTCCTCCTCCACATTCCAGATCCCTGGCTCAGAGACAGGCAGCACACAAAGCCAGGAGCCACCTCCCCGCCAAACAAGGCTGGGGCCAGGACCCCACTATACCTGAGCCCCCCGCCAGGGAAGGGAAGTGGAGGCAGCGAGCAGAGGCCCCTGCAGCTCACTGAGCACACAGCACAGTGTCCCGGGCACAGAGGGGCCCTCAGGTGCTGTGTGCACCCAGGACGGGGAGCTCACCACCCGCAGTACACAGCCGACATCCACAAGCTCTGAAAACCCAGACAGGACTCAGCTCTTCCTACACAATTAAATCCTCTTAAGGACCTGGGAGGCACCATTATGCTCGCTGAATGAATGACAATGAGGCCCCAGGGGCCGGCCAGGGTCACACAGTCAGCGGTTGGTGAAGTCTGGATGGGGACCCAGGCTGCTCCAGGGCCCACCCACACTCTGGATTGACATCGGTTCCCTCGGACAGAACTCACCTGTTCCTGTGAGGAAGGCTTTGCACCAAGAGCCGCAATAAAAGGTGTTTCTGTGGGTTAAGCAGGACACCGTCCCCAAACAGGCCCAGACAGGGGGCGGTGGAGCCCAGCCCCAGTCAGCACCTTCCCACCACAGTCCAGGCTCCTGGGCCCTGGCTACCTCCACCCCCTGCCTCTCAGAGAGTTATCTTTGCAGCCAGGGCCTTGCAGGAGGGAGGGGAGGGTGTAAAGCCTCACCCCCAACCACTTCCTTATACTAATTCTCAAGGCCCTCATTTAATTGATCAAGTCCTCTTACAGAACCATCTATGGCTCCCCGAGGGTCCCCTGTGCCACCTCAGCTTCACCTTTGCTCCATTCACAGCTATGCTGCCAGTGTTGGGGAGAAGGGGGTGAGGGGAGAGGAGGAGGGAGAGAATAAAAAGAAGGGGAAGAGGCTGAGAAACAGGGAGGGAGATGGAAGGAAGGCGGGGTACCAAGAGGGAGAAGCTGGGGAGGGGGAGAATAGTACCTGGATCCCTCCTCCAGGCAGAGGGCAGACTGTACACTGCAGGAGCAGGAAGGATTAGGCAGGTCTCCTTGTTTGTAGCGCCCCGTTTCCTCAAATTCCAGAAGCTAGGGGACAAGGGGAAGCTGGGCCACCCCAGCCGTGCTATTACCAGAGCCTCAAACAAAGGGGGCAGCCAGCAGATAGGCTGAGAAGCCCCAGCCGCCAGCGCCAGTGGGGGAGAAGGGGCGCAGGTGACAGCAGCCCCTGGCAACCGTTACCCTGGCAACCGTTGGCAGCTGCAGGGACCACGTCACTGCCAGCTTCGACCCAGCAGAGCAGCGTGGGCTCCCTGATTGTCCTGTACCTAAGCACTGGGGGACACCCATCTGTCTTCGGGGGACCTCTAAGAGCCAGAGCTTCCCAGGTCTCAAGAGAAGCAGAACCTCAGATTTTTACATGCAATCTTCAAGTTTGTCAACCCTGACTTAAAACTACATTTTTCAGAACCCAGTAGGAGACACCCTTATTTACCAAACTAACCCCAGGAGAAGCTGGAGTTGACCCCTAGACCTGGCCAGCCTGTGGCCGTGGACTTAAACCAGGGTGGACATCCTCTAGCCCCTGCCTTTGGCTGTTGTGAGCCCAGAATGTATACCGTGCTACGGTACACATTCTGAGGGTCCTCTGAGGGTCCACCTCCTCTTATATTGCACAGCTCACCGAGAATCTCCCTCCGAATCCACTGGGCCCGGGAGCTCCTCCTGGTTTCTTCCAACGCTCCCTGGGGGTCAGGAGTGGATGCGAGCCCCCTTTCCAGTCTGGGAGGGGAGAATAGAGGCAAGGTCTCTGAAAGTTTCACTGTGCGCCAGCCCTCCCGGGCATTTTGGAGATCTGTGTCCACTACTCTGCAAGGTGAGGCCAAGCTCACCTTACAGATAGGGAAACAGAGGCTTGGGGGGGGATATGACGTGTCTAAGGCCACCTCACTGGTAATCAAGGGACATGGAATTCAAACCTCCTGGGAGACATGGAGACATCCAGCCCTAACACCGACCTGATGCTTAATTATTGCCGCCCCCAACCTCCAGTGGACACCCAAACTTTATTTGATCACCTTCAGTAACAAGGAGCTCACTTCTTCCTTCCCAAGACAATGCATCTTTTGACCTCTAGGAGTCCTTTGTATTCATTAAGTCAAAGGGAGAAGAGTCCCAAAACTATAGGGTAGACTCTGCATGCCAGACAGGCCAGGAAGAGAACCAGGTTGGGGGCCCACCAAGGCCTGCAGCTCCAGACCAGGAGCCCGGGGCGTGCTGCTCAGGGGTAGGCAGGGTCCAGCGTCTCAGCTGGGTGGCTGCAAGCACTTTCCCAGAGCACAAGCCGGGCTCCCATAGTGATCCATCCGGGGATGCTGGCTCGGGCCCTGGGAAAGGCAGCAGGGGCTTGGGGCCCTGGGCAAGGCCGCCTCTACACCTCCCCCACCGCTGCAGTGGCCCAGGGCCAGGAGGCGGCTATTGTCTCACTGCCACCAGAGCCGGGGGCCCATTCAGGCTCTATTTTAGGCCTGGAGGAAGAGGAAAAGAAAGCAAAGAAAGAAGCTGCTGTCCTCTGGGGGGACCTTCTACCGCCCGTTGGAAAGGGTTCCAGGCCTGCTGGACCGAGAAAGCAGCCATGGTGCCATCAAAGGACCTGTGCTTCCAGAGTGCTGGCAGGGGGCTGCGGTACTGGGTGCCCAGGGGGAGGCACCCCAGCTTTTCACACGCTTGGTGCTTACTCTCTGCGGTGACACCCGGAGAGACAGGGACTGGCGTTTGCCATCCCACCTGCAGCCCTTAATCATCCTACCCACTTCCGAACAGGAAAATTCCTGTGACGGCTCATTGCAGCCCAGAGCCTGAACCCAGAGACCCACGATCCACTTTCTCCCTCAGCTCCAGTGACACTGCTGATCAAAGTGGGGGCAGGTGCAGACACGGTGAGGCTCCTTTTATGTCAGACACTGAGACTCAGAGAGCAGCATGGCCACCAAAATCACAAGCTAGTGTCTTGCACCTCCTGCTACCCTTCACTACCTTGCATTCATCAAATTCAGCCACTCTAGATTCCTCTGCCCAGATGCCTCAGGGCTTTTGCACATGCTTTCCCCACAACATAGCAAATTATTTCCGGGATCCTTCCCCTGACCGGCCTCTTCTCAGGTCTTAATTCAGATGTCCCCTCCTCCAACATGCCTTCCACAACTGCCCAATCAAAACTGTCTTCTGCATTCATCAGTCTTTCCTACTGCAAGCTTTATTATCCTAAGGTGCCGACACCCGTGTGAAGTGTTACGCGGGACTCATTTCCTTGTTCCTCCTTTCTCAGTGTTTGCTGTCTTGTCCATCTCCCTCGTCATTTGTGCCTCGGGTCCCAGTACGGTGCCCAGCACTATCCTATGACCACTAGTCAAGTAAACAGATGCGTGCGACAGAGCCAGGGCTCTAAGCCAGGCCAGGCAGGTGTCCAGGGTCTTTCCAAGAGGAGCCAGCTCCTCGCACTCTGGATCCGAGCTAAAGCGCCACTCGGGGCAGCATGGACAAGGGGCACTGAGCTGTCCCCACTCCCCAGCCTCTGACTGCACATGGCCAGAGAGGGGCTCCTGAGATAGTGCCTGGCAAAGGCTCTGTGAAGTCCCGCAGTCCTGAGGCCCAGGAGCCCAAGCTCCTACACCACGGGGGCCGCAGGTACACCTTGAGGTGCAAAGATCCCACCTGCAGCAAATCGTGGGTTTCCTCTCTACATAAAGGCAAAGTCACCACCTGGTGCCCCTCTAAAGCCGGCGCCCGTGGTCCAGGGCTAAGGGAGCCTGGCTAGTGAAGGTATATTCCTTCCCGCTGCCCCAGGTGCCGGGCTTCCCCTGCTGTAGCTGTGGGCCATCGGAGGTGGAGCAGGAGGAGAAGTGACACAGATCTGTGGCTGGGACTCTAGGACCCATGAATGTGGGGTGGCACATCCCAAGGACCAGCCTGTAGAGACTTAGGGAGCCAGGGTAGGGCAGGGACCAACATGAGTGGCATGGTGTACACCTGCTGCCATAACCCCATCCCATGAGGGGGTGTCCTCCTGCCATTTTACAGATGGGGAACCTGGGGCTGGGGGGGGAGCGGAGCTGTGCACCCGGGGACACAGAACTGGTACCCAAATCCAGCCTGGGCACTCCACTGTCCCGTGCACCCCACACTCAGCCCCATAACACAGAGTTAGTGGCACCAGCCACTCTGTGAAGGTGGGTGTAGAGGCCCAGAGAGGCTGAGCCATGACCCCAAGGCCTCACTGCCTGGGAACAAGGCCAGACCACCCTCCCCTGCTCACACGAGCTGCGAATGCTACTCTAACACTCATTGCTCCCAGGTCACAGTCACCGCAGCCACTGACTCTGGCCCCCTACTCCCAGGTAGGGGGACACAGACAGGCCATCGGTTTGTGCTGACGCCCTCTGCAGCACAAACCGGTGGCCTGTCTGTGTGACAGGTCTCCACAGCTGGTGACAGGTGATGCATCCAGGCCTGGCTTCCCTACCCCCGGTTCAGGGACCAGAGCCCAGGCAGGCGAGGGCTGGGGACCAAAGCCTGCCATCTGTGGCAGGTGGATGGCGCTAATGGGGAGAGCTGGACGCAGTGAGCAGCGGGCCATGGACAGGGATTCCTGATGGAGGTGTTGCCTGCCCAATGGATGGGGAGGACGTGGGGACTGGTGTCGTCTCCAGCAGGGCTGGGAAAGCTCAGGGCTGGGAGGCGCCATGAAGGATTCCCGCGTCCCCTCTATAGCTTCCCTGAAAAACTTGAACACGTGCAGACGTGGGGAGCTCACCACTCCCGAGGGGAGAAGCCATGTGTGGTACCGGGGAATAAGCTCAGGCTTCGCCGCAGGAGAGCCAGGCTCGAGTCCCGGCTGCCACTGATGACTCGGGGATCACAGACCTGCTTTGTTGGCTGTGAAATGGGAAGAAAGATTCAAGTCCTGGAGGCCCAGCAGCCCTGAATGAGGGCTTCGGTGGGCCGTGAAGTGGAGGTCCCAGAGTGCAAGTTTGGTCATGAGCACTCTGAGCTGTTTGGCACATGCCCAGCTGTGACAGCAGACAAGCAGGAACACAGGGCCAAGCGGGACTCAGCTGCCCCATCCCGCCCCTAGGATTTGTCACCCCACACATTTGTCACCATCAAGGCAGGTGCGTCTGGGCAGTTGCTCCCTTGCCAGAAGGTCAGAAACTCAGGGTACCAGCCAGACTCGGCCAGGGCCCCAGAAGGCTCAGCCACCCGGCCCCGCCCCAGGGGCCAAGGAAACTATGCCCAGCGGAGAGGTGACCACAGGCTGCCACTCAGCCCAGAACAGCAGCCCGGCTTAAGCCCCAGCTCCCCTGCAGGCCCAACATGGTGGCCGGGCAGGCCGGGTTAGCACAAGGGCTGCCTCTGTGAGCTGCCCTTCTAGAGGTTAGTCACCTGCCCTTGCCCGCATCCTACATTCTAAAGATTTACCAACTAAATAAAGACTTACGTAGCTGTACCTAAATAATTAAGATGTTAATTGCTGAATAGTCTTCCTCCAAACTTAACAGAACCCAGAACATTGAGACCTTCAGATCACATCAGAATGTGTGACACTCCTCCTTATTTGCTAGCTCTGGGGGTTTTTGTTGTTTTTTGGGTTTTTGTTTTGTTTTGTTTTGTTTTTTGAGCTGGGGATCGAACTCAGGACCTTGCACTTGCTAGGCCAGCACTCTACCACTGAGCTAAGTCCCCAACCCCCTTATTTGCTAGTTCTGTACATCAGCTAACACAGAGCATATACAATGCTGTGAGGTTCAACTTGCAGCGAAGTGGCGTGTCTTTCTGCAGAACTGCAGGGACCAGCCCCAGAGGCCGCAGTTAACTGCAGCACTCCGACCAGAGGAGGGAAAGGAGAAGACACACCCCTGGATGATAAAGCCCTGCTCAGCGTGTCTCTCTCTTGCCCACCATCTGATCTTGCCTCCTTTCCATCCCTGTAAAAGACCTTTCGTGTACCTGAGTCCTCCAGATGGAACCTGAGGACAAACCTGAACCCTTGAATAAACCTGATTTTCTTCCCACTAACTCTCACCTCCCAAGTATTGGCTTTCAAGTGGTGAGCAGTGAACCTCAATCCGTTAGTAAGGCATCAGGTCTTGGGGAGCAGGAGGGATTCCCCGGGCTGGACAATGCCTCAGACCCTCAGATGGCCACGTCCAAGGAGGTGGGAGCTCTGGAATGGGCACCTTTCCCAGTGAGAGTGTGGGGCTGCAGTTTGGGATAAAGTCTCTGCTGCTCCCCAGAGGAAGGGCTGGGTGGTGGCCCAGGATCATGACAATAACAACAGCACCGAGGGTGTGCCAGGCACAATGCTCAGTGCTTAAAATCTAGTGGTTCCTTTGCCCTCTCC
The DNA here is from genome assembly GCA_004026905.1 of Hystrix cristata. Taxonomy (NCBI): domain Eukaryota; kingdom Metazoa; phylum Chordata; class Mammalia; order Rodentia; family Hystricidae; genus Hystrix; species Hystrix cristata. The sequence goes on from PVJO010012380.1 coordinate 22,414, forward strand.
AGACACTATTACCAACCTCACTTGAAAGATTTTGAGAAGGAAGCACACAGTCTTTCCAATGAGGATGGCAACAGCACACTTAGATGGAGATGGAGAAGCACAGGCCTGGGACAGCAGGCCATGGAGTCCACGTCTCTCCATCCCCTACAGTGTGCGGCCTCTCAGTTAATCCCCCTGGGGTCCCAGGTAGCTATTGGGGTTTCGGTGTCTTCATCTCTATTTTATAGCCTACATAATGAGGCTTAGAGAAAGTAAGCCATCTGCTCAAGGTATTTATCAAGGACTTGAACCTAGTTGGACCACACCACTGAGATCAGACTACGAACAAGGCTTACAGGGGACTCTCGAAGCCACACATTTTTCTGAGTAACACTTCACAGCCATGTGTGACTTACATTCCAGCCAGAGCCCTACTGTTATCTCTGCCTACAGGCATGGAAACTGAGTCCCAGAGAAACTGTGACCTTTGGTGCCAGGACACAAGTCTTTGATGTCCATCTACTCCCCCCACTCATGGCCTTGGAAGACCCAGGCGGGGCTGACTAGGAGGCAGAAGACAGAGGTCTGAGAAGGGGGGAGCTCTGAGCAGTAGTAGAGGCATCTTTATATTTACGGTATCTGTTGTGGAGATAAAGTGGCCCCGAGCCTGGGAAGCCAGCTGGAGCCATTAGCTGCAGACCCACTGACCCTTCAGGGGACCCGAACTGAGCCGGGCCTGACAGTGAGCCCCTCACCCTGGGTCATCTCCCAGGAGTACAGAGAGGCCTGTGTGATGGTGCCAGAAGTGCTGCCAGCTCCTCCGGGGCTGAGCTCTTATCTCTGCCTTCACAGGACTGCCAAGCTCCTTACAAACCACCTAAGCTGATACCAGCCCAGGAGTTCAGCACCCACCACTCTGGCCTCCCTACCAAAGCACAGATTAGGCTGGCAGGAGGCAGGGTGAGTCCCGCTGGTGTCCAGCTCTCTCAGAGCTGGGGGCCTGGGAAGAAGGGCTCCTGAGTTATGACTAGATGTGCTCATCTGCCCAGCGGGAGAGAGCATGCCAGGGCCAGATGCTTGTCTGAATGCTTTCTTACATCACACCCCTTAACGCTCACGACAGCCCCCTGAAGACGATGCGGTTGTTAGCCAGTTTACAGATGAGACATGGAGGCACAGGCTGAAGTACACCCGGGCAGAGATGAACGACTCCAGTGTTCTCCCTGGGCAAGTTGTTGGCCTTGCTGTCTCTCTGGGTCCTGCTGTCCTAGAGAAACATGGGCTTGGCGGTGGCAGAGATGGGACGCAAGACAAGGTCACGTGCCCTTGTCCCTAAGAGAGACAAAAGGACCCCCAGACTCTTTGGGTTTCTCCTTGCTTCAGTGTCCTCATCTCTAAAGTGGGCACGGCAGGCTAATCCCAGAGCCCGGTACAGAGCAGAATCTGAGGTCACAGAAGGGGCGGATTGTCTCAGCCCTGGCTGAGCCCAGGCTGAACTCTGGAGACTCTGGGGTGTGGGAGGTGTCTCAGCTCACCTCATGCCAGTGCCAGCCAGCAGGGGAGTAGGCAGAGTATGCCCCCTCAGTCCAGCAGCCCAGGCCTGGCCCAGAATCTGCAAGGTTCCCCAAGGGCGTCGGGAGCCCTGGATGGGGCAGGAGGACCTGGGCACAGAGTGGGGGATGGCTCAGGGGAAGATGGACTGGGGGGTGGAGGCCAGCCAAGCCAACACACTCATTTGAGAGGCCCTTTTGTGCCAGCCCTGCCCCACCCCCCATTTGCCATCTGCCCGCTCCCTGGAGCCTGGTCACCCTTGGCTGCTGGGTGTGTTCACATGATGCCCCCATCTGCTGTGAGTCAGAAGGCGGGGTCCACACAGACACCCCAAGGACAGGCATGTGGCGGGGGGGCAGCACTGGGGTCTGGGTCTATGGGGTCACATGTCCCCCATCATCCCTACCTCCACCTCCCACTGCTTCCTCTGTGGCCTCTCTCAGAGCCCTGCCCCTCCCCTGCCACCTTGAAGCCTTCGCTGAACCCCACTACTCGCAAGTGACTTTGCCCAGGATGAAGTAGCCCTGTCCACAACTGTTCCTGAGCGCTCTCCCTTCTGCTGGGAAGGCCACTCCCACGACACACAAGGACACTGCCCCGGCAGCTCTGCCCCGCATCGCACCTGCCCTTCCTCAAGGCTGGGCTCCCACCCCTCTCTCCCCACAGCCAGGGAGCTGTCCCAAAGCTCAGGCCTCAACCCTGCAGCCAGCCCCACCCTGCCCTCCCCTCCTGCCAGGTGGCAGTGGGGGACCTATCTGGCCTGGCCACAGCCATCATACCTGAGTCCTCCCCCATGGCCGCTCTGCAGAGCACATTGGGACTTGCCAGCCTGGCACCAAGGCTCCTCCAGAGACCATGCCTGGCCTCCAGTGGCATCGTCATCCGGTGCCCTCCAGCTCTTGTTATTCCCCAATCATTTGTCCAGAATGCCCCCTGCCCGAACTCATATACACACATCAAACCCCACTCCCCTCCCACCATCCGCAGGGCGCAGCCTCGGGGTCCTCCAAGAGCTCAGAAGGGCTCTCCTGCTCCCACACTCAGGCAGCTTATCTCCCTCCTCAATCTCCCCAGCTTGTTTGTGTCCCTCACAAGATGAGGGTGTCATCCAGGGTGGACGGCCTCTGCCCAGAGCAGTAAAGTCACAGCACAGTGCAAGCTGCACACACAGCCTCCCACTCACAGGCCACACATGGAATCAGGGTTCTGGTCCACTGGACACTCTCAGAGCTGTGCTCTAGACCCAGGAGGCTGGACAACAACCATCACCACTACACGCACCCATGTGCCCCTGGGACCCAGGGCAGAGGTCGGAAAAGTGGTGCTTTGGCCAAGGTGGGGTTAACTCTCAGGTCCCTGGAGTCACTGCAGCAAAGGGAGGTCAGGGCTGACTGAGAATTAGTCCCGTTCCAGAACACAGCAAAAGAATCCTCAGGACTGCTGGCCTGGGCACCGGGGCCCCCTAGCAGTCTGTGGCTCCCACTGGCCATAGCTGCTCCTTCTCACTCTGTCTCTGACCCCAGGGAATCAACTCTGTGGCCCTGGGGACCTGCAGGGAAGGGACAAAGGCTGGACTACCCATGAATTCCAAGGGATCTTATGTGCCTGATTCATGGCCATGCTTCAGGCAGTGTAGCATGCACAGTAGGCACTCAATAAATGTTCATATAAATAACTTTCTTCAACTTCTGAAGGAAGCACAAAGGCGATTCCTACCCACCCAGTCTACCCCAGGCGCAGCTGCTCCAGGCGAGGACAGGAGGACGAGAGGGCCCTGCCTCAACTCATGCCCATCCACCCTCAGCACAGTGAGGCCCCTGGGAGACCCTGACCCAGCGCCTCCCAAGGCGGCTGGTGGGGAGTGAGGAGGGCTGGAATCCTCCGGCCCGGCTTCCCCATCCACCTCCCCTGGTTCCCAGGCCTTGGGCACCCCAGTTGCTTCCTGATCAGACCTTGCTGCCTGGGTGACAAAGACCTGAACTGCCCTGGCTTGCTGGGGACCCAAGCTAGGGCCACCTGCCCTCTCAGGGCCTTAGTTCTCCCATCTGTGCAATAGGAACTGTGATCTCAAGGCCCAGAGAGCAGTGCCCAGGGGCTGCATCCCACAGAGCCTCAGTTTCCCCAGCTACCTCATGCCAGTGGCTCCGGAAGGCTCCCCTCCTCCTGGGCTCTATCCCCTTCCCAAGTACCCCTCATTCCTGCACCCTCTACTCTAGAGATGCTTCTACAGCTGTGCCCAGCTGGGCTCCAGCCCAGTGAGATATCAAGACCCCCAACTCCCCTTCCCACTGCTGTCCCCAACTTCTACATGACAGGACATAAGTTTCCGAGAGCCCACGCGCACACACACGCACAGACACATAAACACACAACACCTACATACCGCTGCTCTCACCGGCTGTCTGTTGAGGCCTTGGCTGGGTACCTGGTACCAGTTGGGGGTGAAGGACCGTGTGCCTGGACCACCTTGCTGGGTCCACGTCCGAGGCTCAACCTGCCAGCCCTGGTCCTGCTCCCCGTGAGCACAGCTGGTAAGTGAGCGTGGGAGGCCCGGGCTGCTCTCCTGTGGCACAGCAGGGCGGCAGCCAGAGCGAAAGGAGCCAGGGGAGGGGCTGGCTGTGTTCGTGGGGGACACCCTCTCCTGCCCCAGCTGGGCTCCTCCCTCCTCGACCCGCTGGCTAGGATGACAGGATTGACTGCGTGAGTCATGGATTTCTCAGAGGGAGGGGGCAGAGCTGAGGCTGTGACCCTGGAGGATGCCCATGACTCAGCACCGGGCAAGGGGGGACCTCAGCCTCACTGCTCACCATCCAGGCATACAGGTGCCAGAATCCAGGGACAGACGTGGGCCAGGGTGACCCTGTCTTCTCACCCCCAGTCTGTCACTCTCCTGGGGCTGTCTTCCCTGAAGTTCCTGCAGAGAGGCCAGGGTTGCCACGGCAACAGGCCACTTGGATGCTGCCACTTCCCCACCCTCCCCGCACGCAACTGGCCCTTCCTGAAGGAGACTCCAGCCTCCTTGGCAGCGTCTGGGAGCCGGTGCTGACCGGAAGGTGAGCCGGGAGGAAGCGGGTGTCCGCAGACTGGCCGCAGGTCATGCTCAAGAGACCACTGACCTAGAGTCCTTCTGAGCAAAGGAGCCCACATTACAGCTCCCCAGACACCCAGTTTCAACCTTCCAAGACTCAACTTCCAGACCCCAGGGGCCTCTGGAAACAGCCTTCTTTAGTCTGTCCGCCAAGCCAAAGGGGAAACTGAGGCTGAGCAAAAATCATTCTCAATAGCTCCAAAAGCTCAAACGTGGAAATGGGCCGATGCCCCCATCCCCTTTCTGGTGGCCTGTGGCTGTCAGCTGTCCCTCCCCCTGCCAAAGTTCACGTTCCCTCTAGTGCCTGGTGGGGGAGCTGTGGAGAACCCTATGCTGGTGGAGTGGGGACGCCCATGTGCCCACTTCTGCGCAGTGTGGATAATGACTGCCAAGTCCGCATTGCTCAGAGGATTTCTCAACATAATGAGGATGAGCGGTGACAATGGCAATAATAACAGTAATGAGAGCACCGATTACATTTACTGACCACTTACTGTGTTCCAGCCTCTTCCCTCATGTCATCTCCTTAAGTTTCCGCCTGATACTGAGCTCTTAACAAATATTCCCCGGGAAGGCGGGGATGAAGAAGGCAGAGAAATGAAACCCAGAGACAAGAAGCAACTTGCCCAAGGTCACACAGCTGGGAGGTGGAGGATTCTCCTAACTGTGCAGAAATCCAGCCTCCAGACATGCTCCCTTCCCCTCTTCCCCTGGGGTCTGTGTTCTAGGAGAAAGGCCTGGCAGGGCTGCCCATGCAACATGCTGGCAGCGCCAATGGATGACTTCCAGGCAGCCTAGGGGGCCAGATCTGCTGGAGCTGGGCTGCACCCCTCACCTGCCCAAGCCAAATCAAGTCGCAAGAGGAAGAAGGGCGATAGAGCTACTCATGGGGCACAGTTAGGTTCCGATGCCAGGGCTTACCGAAAGCCGTTCTGTGATCTCCAAAGGAACAGCCCCCCTGTCCGGGCTGTGGCAGGTGCCCACACAACCATAGTGGGCACCTGGCCTACACGAGGTCTGTAGCTCCCACACGGGCTGCAGTGGGTCCTGCCTCATTGCCAGGGTATGAGTGGCTGGCCACAGCGGGGACCAACAGACCAGGGGCAGAAGTGAGTTATCTAGGAAGGGATGGGAGTCCCTGACATGCTGTGTCAGCAGTAGGTCACCACCTCTGAACCTCGTTTCCCCAAGGTTAATCTTTTGGGGCCTCAGCTGGTAGCTGAGACAGCCTCAGCTGTGTCCCACATGCAGAGAGCTGGCTGGCAGGGCGGAGATGGGGGCATGAAGACTGCATATCCTAAAAGTGACCCCGTTAGAAACCCAGGGTCTTGGGGGCGCCCAGACCTGGCAAATCCCAGCCTGTGGCTTAGCAAGCTGCCCAGGGGGTCCAGTCCCTACTAAACCATGACAAGTCCTGGGCCTGACTCCGGGGCTTAAAGCAGCCATGGTGGGATGCGGGACGGGGTTCACCCAGGTCCTCGAAGAAGAGGGAGACAGACGGAGGGCTGGGGCAGGACCAGAAGCAGGGCTGGGAGCCTTACCACACACAGAAGAGTAGGGACACTGTGAGGGGAGATGTCAGAACTTGCCCTAAGTGTGGGGTGCAGGCTGGGTGCAGACGAGGGAGGTCAATGGATGCTTTCCAAGCAGCCTAGGAGGCACCATGAAATGGGAGCGGCCCTCTGGCATGTGGGGGAGACACGTGTGCCCGCTTCCACTGGCCAGCTGGAGACACTTGCAGGGCAGCAAAGCGCTTTGCTGGCCCAGAGAGAAGGTCTGTCACTGGCCAGTGTCGGGGTGAGAGCTGGCGCAAGGAGCACAGAAGGCTGAAGATGTCCCTTGGCAGGGACAGAGGAAAGGAGGCCATGCTGCCGAGAGGTGGGGACCCAGACCCGGGGCTTAGGCCAACTGGTTTCTGCTCCCGGCTCTGCCACGCAGGTGACTTGAGCAAGCATCTCTCTCTGTTTGTTCATCCTTCATGTCAGGTGAGGATATAAATAGCACCACCTATTGGGCACATACACGAGGCCACATGCACAGGCCTGGGACAAAATAAACACCCTGATGGTATCGCCAGGGCAGCAGAGGCAGTGCTGTGGAGCAGGAGGTGAGGTCTTCGGGAATGCATGGGCCCCAGGACAGGGATAAGAGGGCAGTGACCCCTGCTGCCCCCCACGCCTGCGGTGTGGGACAGGCCTGGGCACACACAGGGACGTGGCGGGGCTGCAGGCACTTCAGCCCTCAGCCCCTCTCTCACCCCTCACCCTCGGAGTGGCTTTGGGTGTCAGCCAGCCTTGAAAACAGTGAAGAGCTCTGCCCACCCATGCAGAGGGTCCCGGGCAACCACTGCCTCCTCAGAGGCAGCCTGTTACTGGACAAGAGGGGTTCAAGTTCAGCTTTTGCCTCTTGTAGTCCAAGTAACCTTGCAAACCCTGGAACACTGAGCCTGCACACAGTAGGCATACACATCAGCTAATATCATTATTACCATCCAGTCAATGTAAGGGCCAAAGGCCCAGCCCTCTACAGTTTGCAGAGCCCTCTCCCATCCAGCATCCTCTACAAAATGGGATGATTGGTCCAGTTAGCAGCGATGGAAACTGAGGCCGAGAGAGAGGACTCTTCCAAAGTTAGAAACCTGTGAGCGAGAGGAAGGCCATGGCCAACGCTCCCAGCCACCTCCCTGCTCATTCCCGTGGGAAAGCCTCCTGCCCACAAGCGTGGGGGTAGTGCAGCCCCGTGATAACGCCGCCACCTCCGTCACGCCTGCCCTGGGGCCCAACAGGGATGGCGGTGCCCATGTGACTCAGCCACCCTCACAAAGGGAGCTGTGTGCCCTATGCCCAGGCCGGCCTCCCCCACCAGGGCCAGCCCCCAGAGGGGAAGTGCAGGGAGCCTGGCACAACCAAGAGGTGGGAAAGCAAGAGCCACCCTCCTGGGCCCGGCTGGTGGGAACTCAAGCCCAGGCTTTGGGGTGTGAGGTGGAATGAAAGGCTTGGCGGCCAGGAGGGGAGATGGCCCAGGTCCACTCTGCTGTCTGAGACCTTATTTGGAGCTCCATGCCAGTCTCTCTCCCAGTGGCTCCTTCCAGGGTGGGGCCGGCGAGTGCCCCGCCCACCTCTACCTGTGTTCCAGGTTTCAAAACACCGGTGCTTTGGGTCAGAGAAGAGGCACTCCCCAGAGGCCCGCATGCCCGGCAGGGCCTCTGTGTCGAGGCCTGGCCACAGCACTCTCCTCTCCACCCCATCCCTGCAAGCTCCAGACTCACAGCCCATGGGTCCCTCTTGCGTATCTGTCCTGTCCTGTCCTATGCCTTTTCTCCCACAGCCCTGCTAAGGTTTTGCCCGACTGGCCAGAGCAGACTGAGGCCCAGGGAGAAGGGAGGCCAGCTCAGGGTCACACAGGACTGGAGTCAGGATCCAACTCTTTTAATGACTGTTTCCTCCCCCAGCACCCTCTTCGTGGTACAACGGCCTCTTGACCACAGGCCAACAAGAAGTGGCCTTGGACCTGCTGCAGAATCTTCTTCCCTTCACGGTCACCTTGTTCCTGCCCTTTGGGAAGGGGGCCAGCACAGAGTGCAACTCCTTAGACAGGTTCTGGCTGGCTGGGCCTCCGAGGGCTGCCCCCGCCGACCTCCCAGGAGGTGGGCACGTCTGGGCACCCCGCTGCCTGAGACAGAAGGCAGCCAGGGGCATGGCCTATCTCTTTCCAGGCGTGATGGAATGTCTGTCCTTCAGCCCAGCCCCCCACAGTACTTGGCAGGGATGCCGGATCCAGCAAGAACCACCCTCAGAGGTCATGGCCGTATATACCCCTGCTGCTTGGCCTTCAGAAGCTCCTGAGCCTAAGCTTGAAGCAGGCCTCTCCAGCCCACGCACATGGCTGCCAGCTTAGACCCCCTCACAGAGTGTACAGTGGGGCATCCAGGGCCTGCATTCCTGCCCTGAGACTATACGAGGGGGTGAAGCCCAAGTGCCGGCCCTCCTGAGCTGGACTCAGCCGGTACCCTGCTTTGAGGAGCCTGCCCTGGGAAGCTCCCAAAACTGGGGTCTCTGAACACCTCCTCACCCAGCTGGATTCCTCCCGGCATTGTCCCAAAGTCCCCAAAGAGCCCACTATTGGATCTGACATCAAGTGGTCCTGACTGGCCTTTCTGTGCCTCAGTGTTATCTTGAGTACCGCGAGGACACAGCCTCTACCCAGGGCCTCGGGAAGTGTGAGAGTTCACTGCCACCCTCCCATCTTGGGGTTCAGCATCCTCACCCCACTGCATTCTCTTTTAAAGCACAAATGTCCCATGAGTGGGAACAGAAGTGCCTGTGACTCCTCTGAAGGAGCCCTCCTCCTGGGCGAGTGGGCCCAGCCCCGGGATCACCAGCGTCCCCCACCCAGGCCAAACCAGCTGCTGCTGGACAGTTATGTCCCTTCTGTCAGCGGCTATGTCCTGGCCTGGGAGGTTTGAATGGCAGCTGCTTGACACCTGTCTGGGCCAGGTGCCTCTAGTGAGGCAGTGAGGCATCATCACACCTGTGCCATGGATGCAAATGAGGCCCGGGGTAGCTTCGTGCTTCGTGACCACCCACAGGTGGAATAGCAGTGCGCAAAGATGGCAGGACCAGCTCCATTTTGCTGCGTGTGTGTGTGTACATGTGTTTGGATCTCTGTTTTCATGGGACTGGACAAGCATTCTCCCACTGAGCCACACCCCCAGTCCTTTTACCTTTATTTTTGAATCCTGTTAAATTGCCCAAACTGGCTTTAAACTTGCAATCCTCCTGCCTCAATCTCTCAAGTATCTGGGGTTACAGGCATGCACCACCATGGCAGGGCTCTGTCTTCCCTTGCACAGAGTCCGTAGAGTCCAGAATCTCACACACACACACATACACACACACACAGAATTGGTGCCCAGCACAGAATGTGGGCTGCTGTGAGACACTTCCAATTCCTTACCTGGAACCTGGGCTGCCACACTTTTGGCAAAATAAAGAGCTGGAATTGTATATTTTCATGGAAATTTCACTGAGCGCCCAGCCCCCCACCCCAGGAGACACCCCCAACACCCCCCAGAACTGTAGCCTTCTGCAGTACCTCTGCTCCAGCAGCTGGGAGCCCCCAGGGTCTCCCCGTAAGTGCTGAGACGCAGGTGGCTCAGGAGGCGTAATGGAGCGATGACGACAGCGCCTCATTAGCACGGGCCACCTCTGCACAGACGGAATATGGGGGGCCCTTTGGGTGCCCACATGCCCCAGGGAGCCCAGCTGGGTAGAGGCGAGGCAGGAAGACGCCAGGCACCCACCCGACTCTGGTCCCCCACCTGCCCCCCAGATGCCTCTGGCTGGGCTGCAGGGGGCGGGACACCACGGCTCCAGTGTTTGCTGTCAGACTCTGCCCCCAGACCTCGCTGTGGGACAGATGGGGAAAGGGGCCCAGGCAAGGAAAGCAGGGTCCCACGGAGGCCGCAATAGGCAACCCTGGGCTTTTCCTCCCCGATGGTTCCCTGTTCACCATCGAGGAGACTTGGCCAGAAGCAGGAGGCACCATTTGACTATCATCTCTTGCCCTGTGCAGCCAGGGCAAGGACTGCACTGCTAGGGGACAATGGATCTGGGCAGTGGCCCCCAAACTTGGGCCTATGCCTCCACTTACTCCCCAGGAAAGGCTGCCTACAGCCTTCCTTGTCAAAAGTCAAACAACCCAGGCCAACCTGCTCCCAAACCGGTTTCTCATGGTATCCCAAGAAGAAACAAGCTCTCTCAGGAAAGTGGGGGGGACAGGCAGGTGGCACCAGGTGGGTGTGTGCCCCCTGCCTCCCCATCCAGGTGCAGGGTCCCAGCCGCACCCCTGCCCTCAGTGTTTGCTGTCTTCTTCGGGCAGAGGGACACACCTCCCACCCCCCAGTGTCCCAGGGCCGAGATGATGACCCATGAGCACTCTGAGTAGCAAGGGGGACCCGCACAGCCATGGCCTCTAACTCAGTCCCTCCCCTTGGGACACCCAGATCCCTGAAGAGGCCAGGTGCACCAAACAAGTGATCTCAGGACACTGAACTGGACTCTGGGGTCGGCCAAGATCAAGTGGATCAGGTTGGCTGCCACACCTGCTGACCTTTCTGCCCCGTCCCCACCCTGAGCAGCGCTTCTTACCTCCAGGTCTGGGCAGGCCCCTCTGCACACTACAAGTGCCACCTTGTCCCTCTTCTTCCTCCTCCCTCCAGGGCACCCAGCGCCCAGTCAGAGCGTGTCCTGGCGCACAGCGAGCCTGGCCCAGGTGAGGCTCCGCCTGCCCGGCTAGCTCCACTTCCGCCTGCCGCCAGCCTGTCATTCCTGGTTTTCCCTGTAGGGCCTGCCCTGGCTTTTGGGGACTAAGTCTCCCACTTGTTGACTCAGCCCTGCTGGACTTTTGGAGCCTCTACCCTGAGAAGACAGCACAAGCAGCTCCTGGACGAGTCTGGGGTCACCAACTGTCTCTGAGTCTCAATGCCACGCCGAGCTGTCAGGGGACATGCTGGTTCCATCTGCAATCTGCTAGCACCTCCTGTATCTGTTCCTACCTCCTCTCTTTGCTCAGGCCCCACCTGAACCCCAGGCCCACTCTTACCTGCTGCAACCAAAGGCAGGCACAGTCTGCAGCTGGCGGAAGTGGGGGAAGGTAGGTGGGGACTCAGAACATAGAGCCTCCTGCAGGACACAAAGAGGGACCCGAGAGGGCAAAGCGTGGGGACAGGGATGGGAGTCTCTTCTTGCAGAGGGGAGGTAGCAGCTGCCCCAGGTATCCCAGGAGGGTGACAAGGAAGGTCCAGGCCAGCACTATCCCCCAGCAGAGAGGTTCTGGGCACACCCTCCTCAGACCCACAGGAAGAGCCTGCCTGGCTCTGGCTCTGCCCTTCAGGCCCCACCTCAGGTAAGCAGTTGGGGGACAGTTAAAGTTCTCACACTGTGCCATCCACCCCTGGTGCCTGCTGATCCCACTCGCCCCCAGCACTGAGACCACTGGCTGAGCCACCACTCCTGCCCAGGAGCACCCAGGCAGTCACCGATCAGTGCCCACTGTGGGTGGCGGGTACCACTGCGGGCCAGGCCCTGGGGGAGGGGCTGTGCGTGCAGCGATGCTCCTGGGGATCCTTCCCTCCCTTCCTCCACCCCACTGTCTCCTACAGCCACGTGGGAACATTCTCACCTGTGACTGATCCCCCGGTGTCAGGATTATACCTTCTTTGGCTGTGTGTGCCACCAGGGCACCATGTGCAGGGGGCGGGGCCAGAGAAATGCTAGGTAAAGAAGGAAATGCGGGAAGAAGAAAAGATGATGGACAGATGTAAGGATGGACAGGTGGATGGACGCAGCCATGCCTTTGGCATGAGCTTGTTGAGGACCAGGCACTGTGCTAGGCACGTGGGATATAGCTACAAACTTGGCTTGGCTATGCAGCTAAGGGATGGATAGACAGATGGACAGAGGGGAGAAAGGGAGGATCCAGGTCTGGTAAAGTGTTGGAGGGGCGCCAATCCCCTGAGAACGCGGGGGCAGAGTCTGTCTGCTAGCCACTGCTCAGCCCTGACCCCACTGGGGTTCCTGGTCCCCAGATCACCCCTTTGCTCCTCTTCTCCGTGGACATTCCTGACTGCTGATGTGACCTTTGCTATGTCTGCGGGTAGGCACCCTTCTGTGCCCAGCAGGAAGCGTGCGTCTCCCAAGATGAACATAAATCAGGGTCACCAGGAAGAGACAGCAGCAAGACAGTCTGACCCCTGAGGCCTGGGGCTTCCCTACAACCCGGAGATGCCACCCACCCTGATAAGGACACCAGGGCAGTCCCAGTGACTTCCTCTCTACCCTCTGGTGACTTTCCCACTTCTGATACCCACAGTCCACATCCAGCCCTTCGGCCTGGGGGCTTCTGATGTGTGATGTGATCCCTAAGTCTGGTCACTTGAGCAGCAGGGGCTGAGGCTTCCAGCTCCTCGCTTGGGCCCACTTTTCCTGCACGTACTTGAGGAGGCTGCTTCACCTGTCTGTGCCTCAGGCCATCTATCAAATGGGAACACGTGGCTTTGCCCTGCTTGCTTCCAGGGCAGAGGAGTCGGGAAATTTCTCTGGCACACGAGGAAATGTGTGGGGATGGGGGCTTGGTCTCTTGAACCCCGCCATGCATCCGCTGGGATGCAGTTTAAATGAAATGGAACCAAATCATCCAAACTGCATACCTGAGAGTCACCGGGATGACCACAACCTCTCTAACCCGGCAGCCAGGCCCTGAGCTAAACCACTGCATGGATTTCCCCACAGACTCCTCGCTGTGCCCCATGAGGCTGGGCCACTTAGTACTGTGGAACTACAGACAAGACAAAGAGGGGCTAAGGCACAGCACTGAGGTCACAGCCAGCCAGCGTGACTCCAGAGACCCTGGGGAAGCCCCGGCTCACCCTGCTCTCCTCCCTTCTTAGTGGGGGTCTTGGGAAGTGCAGCCATCTGCCCTATCTGAGACATGAAAAGACACCCTACACCCCTGCAGGACTCCAGGCCAGGGGGTGAACTCCCCATCACTGAGCAAAGCCAAGGAGGTACTCAGCTGAGGCGCTGCACACAAGCCACCTGCCTCATTTTGGGGAAGGACAAATGGTTTCTAAAGTGACTTGCCATTCACAGGCTTATTTCTATAGGCCATTTTTCACTAGTTCTTCTATTCATCCACTAAACTAATATTTGCCCAGTAACTACTGGGTGCAGGCCTGCTTTCAAAAACATGTTCTCTGAGGGCTGAGCCCTCAAGCGGACTGCCTGGGAGATCCCAGCACCCCAGCTCACCTCTCTTAGACCAAGATCAGTTTGCCTGCAAACTAGAGGTGGTAGCAGTATCTAGCTGGGTTTTGTGAGGATTAAATGCTAAAGTGCTCTGAACCGTGGCTGCACATGGTCAAGTGCTGATAAATGTTTGCCACATCCAAACACAGGGGAATGTACATTCCCGGCCTCAGAAAGTGCCCCACCCCCAGCCCGCATGCCTCTGCTCCTCTCATTAGATCAAATGTTCTGCCTGTTGGTCACATCTGGAAGAAAGTGGTCTCCACCCCAGATGTGATGGACAAGCCCCTCCGAGGCAGCCCCAAGATCAGCCCTAGAGGGCTCCCCATGCTTTCCGGGAAGGCGAGGGAGCAAGGGCTATGGCACTGCTCCACCCTTGATAAGCTCAAGAAGAGTTCATTTTCCGCTCTCCGTGTGCTTCATCCCATGCACTGGGCCTTCTAGTTCTGTCAGTACGTGGTCATCTCTCCTTGCCCTCGCTGGGGTCCGCAGGGTGGTGCTGAGCAGGTCAGGCCTCTTCTCCCAGCCTCCATGCTCCTCATCCACAGGGGTGACTGACAAATAGGGTGAGCATTTAAGTGTAAAAATGTATTACAGTAAAGGACACATTGCCATTAATTTCCCTTAAAATAATCCCCCTGGTTTCAAACACGCCCCATCATTCTTAAGACTCTCTGAAGCAGTTCCGGAAGTTGTCTCTCGCAGGGTCTTTTTGTAGCTGCCTCTATGTCCTGAATCAATTCAAAACATATCTGACAATTTCTATCAAATAAAGACATGACGGTGTATCCTCACCCACCTTATTAACTGGATCTGGCACCATGCCTCTCTGGCTCTCTCCCAAAGTCAAAATAACCATGAAAAGCATTTTGAATCGATTCAGAACATTGAGGCAGCCATGACAGTGCAACTAAAGACACTCGCGAAAGAGGGCTTCCGGAAGTGCTTCAGAAAGGGAGAAGAGCAATGGGGTAAGTGTGTTCAAAGCAGGAGGTGGGGGAGTATATTGAGGGAGATTAATGGCTACAGTCTTTGTAATAAATTACTTCTAATTTAACCCTTCACTGTAGTTTCCCGTGTATGAAGACCCTGTGTATGAAATGGGGCTCCTGGGAAGACGGATCCTGCAGTCTTTTCAGCCCTCAGAAGTGCACTATGCCAGCCGAAAGGCTCTCTTAGCCGTCCCAGCAGCTCTGAGCACACAGAGGGCATCCTGAGTTGATTCAGGACATAGAGGCATATCCCCAAGCCCCAGTGAGTCAGCAGTGCCCAGCCACATGCTCAGTGTCCCGTGACACGGTGGGAGCACTCCTGGAGTAGCACCAGGGCCTTTCCACATTTGCCCCGCGTCTCGAATTGACTAAGCCCTGTGGGGATGAGGTCAAGGTAACTGAGTCACTCCTCCTGGGGCATTAGCAGCCAGGCTTCCTCAGAGGTAGCGCAGGAAACAGATGATAACCAAATGTCAAGACTTTGTCAGAGGTTATCGGTTCAGAGCAGGGTAGCATGGGGCCGACCTCTGTCCCCAAGGCTTGGGGAGAAGCACAGAGGCCTCTCTGCAGCCCCAGCAGGGGCTCAAGACCTCAGGCTGGGACCAGGTCTCTCCTTGATCCCCATCCCACACTCACACCTCTGCCCGGGACATTTCTCCCCACCCCACTTCATGGCCCAGGTCCAGTGCCGCCTTTCTACAAAGCCCTCTTGGCATGCTTCCTTCCTCGCCAATGGCATCAGCCTCTGCATCTCTGAGCCCCAAAAGTCCCACATCACTTTACCTGCAAGGATGCTGTCTTAGTTACTTTTCCTCATTGCTGAGACAAAATACCCAACACCCAAATTTGGGGGAAGAAAGGTTTATTTGGCTCAGGCAGAAGGCAGCAAGGTAAGCCAGGGATGCAAGCAAGGGGGTAGGCAAGCCTCTTTCTATCCCTTATATCTTATCCAGGCTGCCAGGATTAGGGTGGTGCTACACCAGTGAATTGACTTAGTAATTACACATCCTTAATCCCAGCATCACACACTCTAGGTCCAGCCACCTCTTACTATATGAGGCTTTGGGGAGACATCTAGACAGAAACCATAACAGATTCTCACATCCAACTCCCTCAAGCCTCTTCTGCACCAGGCCCATCCCTCACCCTGCACAGCATGACAATCCGTTTAATCCCCATATCAGTTCAAAGGAGGTGACCACGGGGACTATGGACGAGAAGGATGAGTGAGGCCCAAAGACAGGTAGCAACCTGCCCAAGAGCACATGGCCACTAGGTACCAGGGGCAGGCTTTGAATCAAGGTCTGTGTTGGGCCACAGCTCCCTGATGTAGCCTCTAAGTCAACGCATCTCATTCATTCATCCAACAAACATTTTCCAAGTGCTAGATCTCAAGCTGGCCTCTGTGAGCATGAGACAGATATATCCCTGCCCTCCTGGATTTTATAACTCCATGAGGAAATGAAGTAAGGAATTTAAAAAATAAATGAAGTGATTAATCAAGTAATCCAGCAAGTGTGATTACAAATATTTACAAGCAACAGAGAAAGCGTGAAATAAGGAACTCACTTTGGCCACATAATCAGGGAAGACCTCTTGGAGGAGGTAACATTTGTAACAAGGTCCTGATGGACAAAGAAGAGCCAGCCTTGGAAGAGTGGACGTGGGTGCGCCAGAACAGGCAGGAAGAACAGCATGTGTGAAATGTAGAGAGGGGACCAGCTCCAAATGTGGAGAAACTGGCAGCTGGTAAGTGTGGCCAGAGCACAGGGACAAGAGAGCAGAGCTGTGAAGACAGAGGGAGGCACAATCGTGTCCCAGAGCAGTGGGAAGTGCGGTGGAAGTAAGCAGGAACCGAGGACCCATTTACACTCAAGGGCAGCTGCTGGCAGATTCAGCTCTGCCTGCCCAGGTCAAGGCCATTGGTCCTGGCCCAGCAGAGCAGCCCCCCTGTGTCCCTCTCCTGCCAACACCACAGGGTCTTCGTAGCCAAAGATAGCAGAAGACCAAGCAGAACACCTCCCTCCCCGCCACCAGGGCATAGAGCGGGCGGCCACCCACCCCACAAGGGAAGTGCACCAACTCTGGTCCACTAAAAGCTGGAAGGCAGGAATCGTGTCCTGGCCAGGTGATCTGTCCGTCCATCCACCGTCAGGCCTCTGCAGCCTCTGACCCTCAGCTGGTGCTGGCCACCCCACCCCTCTGAATACTATTTAGATATGAATATTAACATTGTTATTTACAGTGCCAAGCACGGTGAAGGGGAGCCAATAAGGACGTATGTTGGGACTTCATTTGTTCATCAGTGATGCGAATGATATTTTTTTTTTCTAAATTAGAGACCAGAGCTCAAAATACCAGAATATTTGCTGGAAGTCTTGTGATGCACACTGCCCATGCATTGGGTGTGCCTTATCAACCTTCTCTACTTCCTCAAATCTATCCAGATGATCAGCAAACAAGAAATCAAGGCCTGACTGATATGCCTTGAAGATTTGCACGGTGTAAACATTACCAGCATAGCCAATTTCAAGATACACTGAACACAGAGTTAGAGAAAGATCCCCGGGGCCTCAGCATCACGCAGTACAGATTTCTACCACACCACTGCAGGAAGTATCAGTGACTCCAAAAGCATATGTGTATTAGCTTTCTAGGGCTGCTGGAACAAACTCTCACAGACTGGGGCTCGCACGATGGCAACACGTGGACGAACCATTCTGGAGCGGGATGTCCACGATCAAGCATTGTAAGAAATCCCATCCCATGCCTTTCCCCACTCCCAACTCCTAGTGGTGGCTGCAATCTTCAGGGCTTCTTGGCGTGTAGAAGTATCACCCCCATCTCTGACTTCCTGTCCGCATGGCGTTCTCCCTGTGTGCGTGTCTGAGTCCACATTTCCCCATTTTATAAGGACGCCAGTCATGCTGGAGTAGGAGTTGACCCCAAGAACCTCCCATTAACCTGGTTACCTCTGTGAAGACCTCCTCACCAAAGAAGGTCTGTCCTGTGGTGCTCATAGTTGGGACTTGAACGCGTAAATTTGGGGGAGGACAAAGACACAATTCAACCTGTGACAACAGATTATAGCAAAATATGGTCATTAGGAAATGGTACATCTTGAGTATTTATTATGTTGTACAATATAATTTAATTTTGTCTATCTAATTCTTTAAAAATTTTTTTTGATTTATTTGTATTTTTTTACCAAGAAAATTTAGTGGTACATTTTAGATATATATAATGAACACATTCAGCATAGTTAATTTGTACCTATATATGATATATCTTGGTTCCCCCTCTTCCCACCCCTCCCTTCAACTTCTCTTCCCCTCCTTATTTACAACAGCTTTATTTACATTTTTCCATTTTTTTTATACGTAAATGGATGCGCCTTGAGAACATATCCTTAAGTGAAATTAATCAGACACACATGAGTACATATTGAATTGTTTCTCCGGTATGAGAAACCGTAAGTGTAAATAAGGACACAAAGGTACAATAGATATTGGGAAAAAGAAAGAAAATATTCAAATGGGAAGAGAACCAGAGAGGGAGGAGGGGGAAAGGAAAGAAGGGAAAAAGAAAAGTAATTTAATTCTTAATAGTGGCTCTGTTTAACAACCAGATCACATTTAGCAACAGTGTAAACAGGCTCCCACACACCCCTGGCCCCGGCCTGTCCTCTGCCCTGGTTGCATCCCCAGCCTACTTCTGCAGGCTCCGATGAGAGACAGGCTGGGGATAGGTCCTGTGCATCCCTCAAACACCCCGAAGTCTCCTTCCCCGGGGGGGCTCTTGAGGAACCGACCCTCTGGAGATGAGCTGTGACCATAGCTGGCCTAGGCTACACGCGCAACTCCAGGAAGTCTCAGGAGGCACAGCCCAGTTCTGCCCTCTATGGTGACTAGCCCTCTCATCTTGCCAGGATTGTCCCCGCTAAAGCAATGCAAGTTTTGCATCCCAAGAAACCCCTTAGTCCTGGGCAAACTGGACACTTGGTCACACTCACCTCTTAACCATAGGGTCACAACAAAAAGAAAAAAGAAAATGCTAATAATACTAAAGTGAGTGACAATGAAGCAGAGACCAGGGCAGCATCCACGCAGGTCACAGGGGTCCATTTCCTGCTTGGGGGCAGGGCTGGTACCCCGGGGCTGCTCAGCAAGGTCTGCAGTGAGGACTGGGGTGTAGAATCTGTATTTCTGGGTCAAGCCTCAAAGTGGCAGCAGGATGCAGCCAGGAGAGGTGACCCCAAGGAGTAGGCAAAGGCAGCACCAGAGTTGGGTTCAAGCCCTATCTCTGCCACGCGCTAGCTACGTGACCTCGAGGAGGTGGCTTACCACCCTGTGCCTCGATTTCCTCATCTGTAACATCTCGGTGGGTGGCAGTTTCAGTAAGAGCCGCTGTGGAAAGCACAGTACCCGGCTTGTCCCAGCCACCTCAGCAATACTGCCAGGAAGCAGAGCCGACGAATAGGAGCATGAGCATTTTATTTTCTTTCTGCTTTATAATTATTTCCATTGTGGCTCGTCTAGTGTTGTGTATGCAATCAAAACAAAACAGAAATTATGAACATCTAGGTACACTGATGTATATAAATAGAGCCTGAAACCAAATGTTGGCTGTGGAGGATGCAGAAAGGGCTGCTGCGGCTGGCCCCCGAGCATGTCTTTGTTCCAGGACGCACCCTTAGAACGGCTGGAGAGGCCGCTGGGCCGCTGAGCCGCTGAGCCGATGCCAGCCTGGGCTAGAACTAAAGCCTGAAAGGCAGCTCCAGTGGCTGGGGAAATAGCAAGTGGGTGGGCACATCTCCCAGGTCAGAGAGGGTGCCTGTGTTTGCAAAAAGCTCCGTCCCTCCTCCACTGCCTGACACAGATTCCACTTCTGCTGCACAGTGACCTCAGCAACTTGGGGCTGCCGCAACTCTGGGGGAGGAAACTGTGCCCCATTACACAGAAGGGGCAGCCACAACCCTCCCTGTCACATGGGGATAAAGCCCTCCCCTCTTCCCCTGGCCCTGAGTCCTGTCCTGATTTTCAGCACATCTGGTGCGGGCTGAGGCCAGGGAGGTGCCCACGCGGCACTCAGGATTTCAGGAGGCGCCCCCTGTGAGGTGCTGACAACCCTGCCCCTCATGTGACTCTGGGAGGCAGACTCTGCTCTTATCCCATCTCCTACCAATAAACAAAGAATAAAGTAAATAAAAGTCAAGACTAGGAGAGCTGATCTCACGTGCCCTGGAAAGTGGCCGAGCCAAGATTTGAACCCAGGCCTGTCAGAGTCCAGCTCCTATTGGCCTAACTGTGGGGCCATCCCTCCTCCTGAGCACAGGTGCCCCTGCTGATCCTCAGGTGATCGCCATGGCAGAAGGTCACAGAGACCATTCACTTGATGGAGCTGGGGTCGCGACTCTGTCCAGGCTCCCAGGGTGACCTTCGGCAGGTCCCTTCTTCTCTCTGGCCTCTGTTTCCAGGTCTGCAGAAGCTGGTGGCTTGACTGGAGCAGGCGGTACAAATTACAGTGTCCATGGAGCTGGCGTCAAAGCCAGGGAGAGCAGACGGAAGGGTGGCCACAGGGCCTAGGGGCCCTCGGGTAACTGGAGAGTCCAGGCCACCCTGGGAACACTGCTCAGCTCAGAGAACTGTCCCTTGAGCAAGTGTGGGCCTGATACAGCCAGATCCTCCAGTTTTTCAAAAGAAGCTAGAAATGTGATATTGATGTGAAAATCTTGCTAAATGTTGGGAATAATTCAAGGATTTAAAGCCAGCAGGAAGTCAAATGAAGCCTCTAAGCCCCAATTGCAGCCATGAGCTTCCAGTTTCCCCTCTTGACTCTACATCAGATGCTAGAAGTGTTCCCCGGGATCTAACTGCCCCTCATAGTAATAGGACCTCTGATTTCCAACTGAGCCCAGGGCTCTGGGAATAGAATAGAAGCATCACTTGCCAGCTTCCCTTGCAGCTAAGGGTGACCACATGACCAAGTTCTAGACAATGGTTGGTGATTGGAAACAAAGTCTACAGATTTGGGATCAAACCCTTAAAGAAAGATGCATGCCTGCTCTTCCTGTCCCCTGCCCACTGTCAGAATAAGGATAGTGTTGGCAGCCATCGGCCCTTACATGGGCCAGGATAAGCGCTGCATCCTGGAGGTGGAGGGAAAAAGAGGGATGGGGCCTGGGTGCCAGATACCCTTCAGCACCCACATCCACGCTGGACCATTGTCTGGAAGTAATAGCCTACAAGGAAGGGCTTTTTTTAAATTGACATATTTAGTAGCTCAACATAAATACATGCAGAAGTACAGCAAATGTTCATATAAAGGGTCTTGTTCTGTTTTAAAATTTTTTTATTAGTACATGCTTGCAGTATATAATGATATTCATTGTGGGCAATTGGTACATAACACATCTTAATTCCTTTTATGTCCCCTTCCCCTTCCCTCTCCTTTCTCTTTCCATCTCTTTGTACCTTTCCCATTTGCTAAACACCTATCTCTCTGTCTCCTATTATCAGTCTTTTATTTTGCTCTGTGATTTATTTATATTTTGGGTTTCTCACATAAGAGAAATTATGCGATATTTAAGCTTGTGTGTCTGTTTTATTTCTCTTAGCATTATGATCTCAAGGTGCATCCATTTTTCTAAAAATGACTCATTTATCCTTCTTTGTAGCAGAGTAGTGCACCACTGTGTGTAAATACCACATTTTCTTTATCCATTCAGCTGTTGATCGACATATAGACTGTTCCAAGATTTAGCTATTATGAATTGTGCTGCTACAAACATGGATATGCATGTATCACTGTAATATGATGTCTTTAACTCTTTTAGGAAGAGAAATAGAAGGAGAATATCCCAGCAAGGTCTTTTTGAGTGCTATTCCTCTGGGTTCATCATTTATTTGTTTATTAGTTTGGTTTCTGCAGTGATAGGGATCAAACCCAGGCCTGTTACAGGGTAGGTAAGCATTCTACCACCAAGTCAGCCATGGTTCGATATTTTAAAACCAGAATTATCATCTCCCACCCTCACCCCACCCCTGCCCATATACTCATTTTACAGGTAGGGTGACTGAAGCTCAGAGAGGCGAAGCAGACACAGCACAAACGGGATCCTTCTACTTCAAACAAAGCTGTAAAGATTCACCATCTAGTTGGGAAGGGAATGACTGTGTAATAGGCAAAGCCTCCCTGCACTGCCAAAGAGGGAGTCCCAGGTTTGAACCCCAATCCTGCATTTCTCTTGTCGTCTGCCCCTCCCCTAGCCTGCCTCTCTCCAGGCTGGGGAGGCCTCCAGGACACTCCTGTCTTCATCCCATAGCTGCCGTGTGGCCGCTGGCAAATCAGTGCCCTCTCTGGGCTCGTCACCATCTAGCCTTCACCTCAGCCTCTGATTCACTGCTTTGGGATGGTGCCTGGTGCTGGTCACTTTATTTAAAGTCCTCCTCCCCCGGTGACCTGGGGCCATGCAACAGGGGTGGGTGCTTTCTTTCCAAGGGTCTCCAGGATCAAGTGCCAGGCTTTCACTGGCCTCAGCCCCTCACCCACCCTCCCCCTTGGAGATGCAGGACCTGTGAGGGCAGGGAGCTGGAAAGCCAGTTACACAGAAGCCCCAGAGGGGCAAAGTCTAAGTGGGGAACAAAACCGTTGGCTGGCCCACCCTGGAGGCTGCACCTGGCAAGCTGCAAACACCCTGCCCTGCTCTGAGCAGCGGGGGCCTCAGGCCAGCCTCTGACAGGCACGCAGCCAGGGCCTCTCCCCAGACGTGCGGAGCCTCTGCCAGGCTGAGAGAGGCCCTCCTGGCCAGCGGGCACCACAGTCAGACCTGGGAGGGCCACGGCACGTCACGGCAGGCTGGCCTTGGAGCCAGGCAGGCAGGGTCCTCTCTCCATCATCATATCACAGTGACCTTGGCAAGTTGTTTTCTGACCTTGAGATGCAATAGGCCTAGTGTAGGCAACAAAGCCACCAAGCACCCAGCCCAGAATCCAGGCCGGAGCTGGCGCTGCAAACAGCTTCTTATCAAAAGACACAGCAGGAAGGGGAAAAAAACAATGATAAGCTGATTTTTCTTTTTTTGACTAAGTGCAGAAGTCAATAGATAATGCTCAATGTTAATAAATCAAGAAACAGCAGGATTAGTGTTATTTATTGTTCTGGGGGTAACTACCACACGGACTAAAACTGTCATAGGGAGGGGCTTTTCATAAATCCTGTTTAACAGTTAGTGTTTTTAAATGCCTGCCTAGTAGAACTTATTTATTTAAAAGTAACTTGGTGTTGATTTGAAAGGTCGCCACTCTTAACAGAAGGATTGGGGGCCTATGAGGCCATATACAAGGTTAAGTGCTTAACTCAGGTAGTCAGGTTGCCAGGGATCAAATACCTGCTCTGTGGTTTACTAGCTGTGCCACTATGGGTAAATTGCTCATCCAGTCGTGTCTCAGTTTCCTCATCTACAGAATAAGAAAAATAATAACTCCATGCTTCTGGTATGTACAGTAGATACTCAAGAACAGACATAATTATTATATATCCCTATAACTCATATGGAAAATTATTTTACAAAAACATGACTCATATGCTTCACATAGTTTTTGCATCTTCCTTTCCTTTCTCTTGCCAAGATATAATGGATCTCATTTCAGGTCGGTACATACAGTTCTATTTCACCCTTTATAATTAATGCAAGAATTCCTTTGCCCAGAATGTAAAATTACTTAGGGTAGTTAGGCAGTTTCCATTTGCAGTATAAAGTACTTTGCAACAATTAATGTATAATTTTTGTGAAGACATGGGCTATTTCTGACAGATTCCTAAAAGAGACATTGCTAAGTCATAGAGCTCATGCTATTAAATTTTATTGGTACCTCTTAAAAAGTTGTACCAACTATGTGTTATGGCTCATATCTAGAGGTCCCCCCAGAACCTCATTAATCATAGGTGGGGCTTTTCGGAGGTGGCTGGATCTAGGGTATATGATACTTGGATGAAGGGTGCCCACCCTGGGTGTGAGTGCTACCCACCCTCAGGGCATGTAGTACGAATGGAATATAAGGGACAGAAAGAGGACTGCTGCCATCCCTTGCTGCTGCTGCTGCTTGCTACTTTGCTGTTTTGCTGCCTTCTGCCTGCCACACCATGAACTGTTTCTCTTCTGCTATGCCCCTCAGCCCTGCCACCCTGCCTTGGAGCAGCCAGCTATGGAATGAAACCTCTACAAACTGTGACTGAAATAAACATTTCTTCCTTTGACTTTAGGAGTCAGGTATCATGTCTCAGCAATGAGAAAAGTCACCATGACACTGTGAAAATTCCCATTCCCTCTATACTCCTGAGTTTTTAACTTTTGCCTCTCTAGAGAAGGGTGATCTCATTGCTTTAATGAGCTTATCTCCAATTATGGTTTGATTCAGTATCTTTTGTTTGTTTGGGTTTCTGTTTTGTTTTGTTTTGTTTTGTTTTTGGTGCTGGGGATCAAACTCAGGCCTTTGTGCTTGTGAGGCAGACACTCTGACCACTGAGCTAACTCCCCAGTCCTTTGATTCAGTATCTTTTCATAATGTTACCATACATTTTAATTTCTTTTTCTGTGAAACAAATACTTATATCCTTTATCCATTTTAATTGAGCTTGTTATATTTTCCTATTGATTTAGAAGACTTTTTTTTTGTACTGGGGATTGAACTCAGTGCCTTGTGCACATTAGACAATTGCTTTACCATTAAGCTATGTCCCCAGCCCTTTTATATTTTTATTTTATTTTGAGACAGAGTATTGCTAAGTTACCCAAGCTGACCTCAAACTTGTGATCCTTCTGCCTCAACTTCATAAGTATCTGGGGTTACAGACATGTGCCACCACAGCCAGCTTCCATTTAGTGAAATTCTTAGTATGCTCTTGGTCAGGGAACAGTTTTGCACTATTGTATAGTCAAATGTAAATTTCCCTTATGTCTTCTGGCTTTCACACTTTACTTTAGAAAGACTTCTATGATTCAAATTTATTTAAAAATTCTACTAATTTTTGGGAGGGAGGAAAAAAGAAAGAGGATGAAAAAAGGAATTAAGATGTGCTATATACATGTACCAACTTCCCACAAGAAATGCAAACATTATGTATTACATACATGTACTAATAAACTAAAATAATAAAAATCTGTTTTAAAATTCTCCTACTTTTCCTCTAATGCATTTATAATTTTGTTTAACATTTAATCCAACTCTCTTTAATGCATCTGGAATGACTGTATATGTACGTGGTGCGATCCTACGTATTGATGAATCTATCCTTTCCTGCCTAATTCATCATATTGCTTGGTATTTTGTGTATCCTTATGGCTAGCACAAGACTGAATTCTGTAAATGTCGGTTTTGGGAGCAGCTGCAATGACAACCGAATGACAGGTAGCATATTCTCTAGCAACTGAATGGGGGTCAGAACTCAGAACTAGAGATGAATATTTGTGAGTTTGATTATGATTTTCCTTCCTTCCTTCCTTCCTTCCTTCCTTCCTTCCTTCCTTTCTCTCTCTCTCTCTTTCTTTCTTTCTTTCTTTCTTTCTTTCTTTTTTTGTACTGGGGATCGAACTCGGGGCCTTGTGCTTGTTAGGCAAGCACTCTAACCACTGAGCTAAATCCCCACCCATGATTTTATTTTCAAGCCAACTTTATTTACCTACTATTAAATGTCTGCACTTACACTTACAGGTCGACAACTTAGCAAATGTGTACACGCGTATAACAAAAACCCCAAGAGAACATTTGCATCTTTCCAGAAAGGTTCTTTGCGCCCCCTTTGCAGTCACTCTTCCCCCACTCCCACTCCAGGCAACCCTGATCATTTCTGAACCACACTCATGTGGAGCATTGATAATATTCTCGGAGAAATAAATAACCCAGCTGCTGCATGAGCCCGTTGGCCGTTGGCTGAGGAGGAAGGCCAACTTCCTGCAAGGGGAGAAACTTCTCCTGTGGGGCTGAAAAACATCTCTGCCACCAGAGATGACCCAGCCCAGATCCCCCAAGTGCTGCTTCTTCCCATTTTTTTCTAAGTATAGAAATCAAATCTGCTGAATACTTACCTAATACTTTCTTCTAGATCTATGGACTTTTACATTTACTTTAAAATGATTGGTTGTAAAAGAAAACACAGTTATCTCTGCATTAAATGACCAGAAGCACATGTCATAATTAATGAAATGCTATTCATGATACTTAACTCATTCTGAGGCAGGAGAATCACAAGTTCAAGCCCGGCCTGGGCAATTTGCCACTTTGAGAGAGCTTGTATCAAAATTTTAAAAATTTTAGCTGGGTGTAGTGGCACACGCCAGTAATCCCGTCACTTGGGAGGCTGAGGAAGGAGGATCCTTGCAAGTTCGAGGTCAGCTTGGGCTACATAGTGAGTTCATGGCCAACCTGAACTGCGTAGCAAGACCCTGTCTTGAAAAAAATTTCAAAATTTTAAGAAGGTCCGGGGATATTGCTCAGGGCAAAACCCCTTAGTTCAATCCCCAGTACTGGAAAAGGGAAACAGAACAAAGCACACCACAACTCCTGGCTGGGGATGTGGCCCAGCGGGAGAGCACTTGCCTAGCATGTGCAGGGCCCAGGTTCAGTCCCCACCTAGTGCATAATTATCATCATCCGTGCACCTACAATCATGCTAAGGTTGCCTCAGGGGAGGCCCAACCTACAAGAGAGAAGTGGGCAGAAGAAGGAGAATCTAGAACCAAGGTGGAGGCTGGTGGCGGGAGGGGCAGATGGACAGAGGCAAGGGAATCTGCAGGTCTGAAGGCCTGAGGCTTCCTTTATTGCGCTAGCAGTAGAGTTGCTCCAGAAGCAGACCCAAGTCCGTGCACTGCCTCTCTCCAGGGCCATTTTGGGAGGGTGTGGGAAACAGAACCTTAGCTCACAAGTTCTAGAACCTTCTAGCTATGAAGGGAAACAGATTTTGAGGGGCTACTCAAGGGGAAAATACCCTTGAAATCAGACTGAGATCCATTTATACTTAGTTACATGACCTCAGGGAAGAGAATAACTTTTCTGAGCCTCACTTTTCTCCTCTTGAAAATGGGCATGAAATAGTGCCTCATTGTAAGGACTGAAGAGATGGGTTTGCAGAGCACACTGTCTGACCCAGAGCTGGCTTTCCAGAAATGATAACCAATTGCCTCTCATATTCCCCTGAAGAGGATCCTGAAGGATGCAGACAGATAGCAGCTTTTGCTTGAATGACCAAAAGGCTAATAAAATCAGTCCTGACTAAAAGAAGTGGCTCTGATGTCACCAGTTTTACTAAGGAATTGCTCATTAAAGTCTTCATGTTTTGCTAATGGAAAAAATTAACTGCTTGCAGGCTGGGAACCCTGAAGAAATAGCTAATGTGGGGGAGGGACTGGAGGCAGAGCAGGATCTGGGCTGTGGGAGCCCCAGCCCAGAGCGGCCTCTGACAAGGCCCATCTGGTTCTGGGAACCCACGCTAGCCCTGGAGCCTGGCAGGGCAGGGAGGGGCCACAGTGGGCTGGGAATTGCTTCTGCATTACTGAGCAGTGAGCCTGGGCCAGGCCCTGGGTGATCGAACTCCAGGGATCCTGCCAGCCCTGCCTGGTGTCCACTACTCTCTCCGGGTACAGGTGGGCACCGAGGCCCAGAGAGGTCGGGCAGCAAGGGCTGCCTCTCAGGTGGGACTAGGGCCGTGCCCAGGGAGGGCCTGTCGCACCTCTGCCCGATGGGCAGGGCAGGAGACACCCTTGAGATTTAACTGCACCGCCCGCATCCCACGTCACTGAGGGGCACCTGGCCAGAGACGGAGGGGCCAGCTCGCAGGTCTGGCCTCGGCTCAGGGAAGCAGGACTGAGGACAGCCCGGGCACCCAGAGAGGTTGCCCAGCCCAAGCGAGGCAGCAAGTTCTACTCCGCAGTGAGAAGCTGCCGGCCCAAGGCGGATGTGGGGTGACACCTACAGATGTGCTATGGGTGTGGCTGCCCCCGACACTGCCCATTCTCAAGCATGCGTGCTCCAAAGGCAGCTTCACACCACCATCCCAGCACAGGCCAGGCCCGGTCATGACACCCCCACACATTGCCACCAAGCGTCTGACAGAGTTAGAGGCAGGTAGATGGATGCCTCACCCTTCCTCTTGGGTCACCACTGAGGAAAGTGAGGCCCAGGAAAGAACAGACCACGCTGCAGTTGCACAGTGATGCCAGAACTAAGACTAGAATCTCGAAATCTGCTTCCTGGTCAGGGAACCAGAGGCCTGCTGGGCTGCCCTGGCTGAATTCCGGCCCTCTCTGGGTCTGTTTCTCGTCTATAAACCAAAGGGTTGTGCCGGCTGAAACAACAAGAGCAGTGGTATTAGTTTGTTCAGATCCCAGTCGACCTTGAGTGGTGTATGAAACATTTACTACCACCCCCATCTAAAACCAGCTTTTCTTTTGAGACAGGGTATTGCAACGTAGTTCAGGCTGGCCTCGAACTTGCAGCGCTCCTCCTGCCTCAGCCTCCCAGGTACTGGGATTACAGGCATGCGCCACCGCTCCTGGCTCTAAAACCAACGTTTATACTGCTCATTATGTATGCACCAGTACACAATTAAGGACACTCTAATTATTAACTCATGTATTCTCCTATCAGCGCTATAGCTAGTTGCTCCTGTGATCATCCCTACATGGTAGATCTGGAAACTGAGGCATGGAGAGGTTAGATAACCCTCCTGGTCATACAGCCAGTAAGTGGGCAGCCGGGAACCCCATCTGGCCAGCCTGGCTTCAGAGTCCAAACTCTTAACCAGTTACCACACCACCTCTCATAAACCATGGAGGAAGAGGCAGGAGGGTCTCAGAGCAGCTGTCTGGGGCGCAGATGGACACAGCAGAGGTCACCGATGCATTCTTCCTTTCAGCCTCCCCAGGCAGGGAGAGTGTCAGACTTTCCCTGGCTTACAGTCTGCTGTATCCAACTAGCTTCTAATCACACAGTCTGAGGCACAACCCCTGGCGGTGCTTCAAGGAATTGGTGACACGGTGTGGGCTGGGTGTGTGTGGAGCCCTGGGTTGGAAGGAGGCTGTTTGCCTTTAAGCAGTGCATCACTGAGTGACCACTAGACGCATGTGTCCCCTCAGAGCCTCGACCTCTGGGAATCTGAAACTGATTTGGAGGCTCCCTTCTCCGGACACGGCAGACTTCCTTTTCCCACTGAGAACAGCAAAAGTCCCTGGATAAAGAATTCAGTGCGGAAGAGTTGAGAAGATCAAGGAATACCAGCAGACCGAGTTTGAGGAGAAGACATGAATCCAGAGAGGTAAGCACGTAACAAAACCACCAAAGCCACCGCTGTGTCTGGGTGTTTGCAGATACCTACACTTGGGCTTAGGCCTGAGCGCTGTCATCATGAGCAGAACAGACCAAAGACCCAACGCCAGATAAGGGAACAGCCCCCGATATGAAGGTGGGACCCCAAGGGAAAGGGGAAGCCAGCACTGAACCATGTCCCAGAACGCTGCTCAGTACTGAGAAGAGCTGAAGCAAGCGGAAGGGGAAGAAGCCCGTTCTGAGAAATGTTGGCCACAGACGCCCTCAGCGCATTGCCACCCCCAGAACAGTGGCCCGCAGCAGCCGCGGGACCTCAAGCTGAGGACTTGGTCTGAGGCGTTTCCATCTCTAAGTGTCCCACTACCTATCAGAAGCAAGGCAAAGCTAGAGGGGGCTACATGCATTCCAGGCCTTGAGGGACGCCCCCTGCACAAATTACTTTCCAAAGCCAACAACCACACTTGAAGGAGTTGCTGGAATACACTCCAAAGAAACAAGATAGGAAATACTGGTAAGAGGGTAGAGACATGGAGGGTACAACGAGAGAAAACCTAACATACATTTAGTCAGAGTCTCCAAAGAAAGTAAGAATACAGAGGTTGGAGGTTGGGCTGAATACTTTGAATATTTTCCAGAATTGTTATGAGATATCCATCCATGTGGGTTGGGGCTCAAAAGTAGAGCGTGAACCCAGCACACAGAGGCCCCGAGTTCCATCCCCACCACTGCAAGAGAAAACAAACAAAATAAGATATCCGTTCATACAGTTATCCCAGAAAAATCCCAAACAGCACAAATAAAAAGAAGTTGCTATCTAACAGGAAGAGAAAAGCAATGAGAAAATATTAAAACCAGTGAGAGGGAAAAGACCATTTACTTTCCAAGGAATGGCTATCAAGAGCAACTGGAAGGGAGGACAGTGGAATGAAATCTTTGATGTGCTGAAACAAAATAACTGTCAAGCTAGACTCTACAGCCAGGTGAAACATCATTCAAGAATGACGAAAAGAGGGACCAAGTGTGGTGGTGCATACCTGTAATCCCAGCACTCTCGGAGGGTGAGGCAGGAGGATGCAAGTTTGAACCCAGACGGGGCAATTTAGCAAGACTGTCTCAAAATAAAAAATTAGAAAAGGGGCTGGGTTCACTCTCCAGTCCTGGAAAAAAATTTAAAAAGACAAAAAAGGAAAGACACTTTGTGACAAATAAACACGGAGTTCATTATCAACAAATTCTTCACTAAAGAAAAGTCTAAAACATGTACTTGAGGCAGAAAAAAATGATCTAGGTGGAAAATTGGAGATACAAAAATAAAAGAATAGGGATCTGAGAAAGTGGTAAACATATGGACAAATGTGCAGAAACATTGTATAAAACAGTAATCATGTCTCATGGAGTTTAAAATAAATTGAAAATGCCAGAAAAGATAATGTATAAACTGGGGGCAGGAAGTATAGAGAATAAACATGCTGTAGTATCGATGTGTTCCCCAGAGGAAGGGTGATGACTTGCATTAGTTCAAGGCTCTGATAAATGTGTGTATTATCATTTCTAGGGTAAACTCTAGAAAGACCCAGCCCACTATGGCCCATGGCACAAACCAGGTTGCAGCCAGCTTTGGCATGGTCTGCCAGCTAAGAATGGTTATTGCATTTTCAAACGATTATAAAAATTCGTATAAAGACTGTATGATGGACTATCTGTGGCCCACAAAGCCTAAAATATTTATTCTGTCTCATTAGAGAAAAAGACTGCAGTAGAAATAGAAATGATACGACATTTCAAACAATTTAAGAGAGTAAAATGAAATGATAAAATACATACAGGTAATCTTTTAAAGGCCAGGAAGAAGAGAAAAAGTAGAAAGAAAAAGATAAGTAATATGAAATAAGACAGTGCATTTAGTTTAAATATTTACATTAAGTACATACTATATTTACATTAAATGTAAATGAGCTGACTGTATCAGTTAAAAGGCAAAATATTTGAGACTGAATGGGTTGAACATTATAAAAAGAGACTGTATTTACAAAAAAGAGAAACATGTCTAAAGCATAAAAATAGAGAAGCAATTAAAATTGTAAGATAACATTAGTAAAAGGAAAGTTGACAGGGTTATTTCTAATCGTAAGAGATAATACAGACTTCAAAGCAAAAAGCATTATCAGAGGTTAAGATAATAATAAAAGTTAATTTTACGATGAGGGCGTAAGAATATTAAATTTGTGCCTAGAAGTTCAAGTTACATAAAGCAAAAGTTAACAAGACCACATGGTAAAATCATATACATAACAAATTTTAAGATGCCTTTTTCATTTTCATCAAAAGGAGACAAATGATATAGAAGATTTGAGCTCAATAAACTAGATTTAATGAAAATATGTAGAACACTGCACATAACTTACAAATGTGTGTTTTAAGTACTCCTAGAATATTTTAAAATATGACTTATACTCTAGGCTATAAAGCAAATCTGAATAAACTTCAAAGGATTTAAGTCATTCATATGATGTTCCTCTGGCCACATGTAATTAAGATAGAAATCAATTTAAAAAACATGAAATAGCCATATATTTAGAAAATGAAAGGTATGCTTTTTATAACATATTGGTCAAAGAAGTCATAATTAAAAAGTAAAAATATTTTGCCTTGTAAGCACAAGGACCCGAGTTCAATCCCCAGCACCAAATAAATAAATAAATAAATAAATAAGTAAAAATAAATAATAATGACAGTATATGTCAAACTTGTAGGAAATTTTTCTAAAGAAATATATAGTGTATATCAGAAAAGAATATGAAAGCTTAAGATTAGCAAGCTAAAAAGTGTCTATTTCCAGGAGTTAGAAAAAAAACAGGAAATTAAACTCAAAATAAGAATAGAGGAGAAAAAAATTATAAAAGCACAAGTTAACAAAATAATAATCCAACGTACAACTAAAAAATCCAACAAAAATCAAATCTGGCTCTTTGAAATGACCAATAAAATTAAACCTCTGGAAAAATGAGTTTAAAAAAGCACAAGTAGCCTCCATCAGGTAGGAAAGGGTGGCATTGTTATACTATGACAGTAATTATATAAAAATATTATGCTACGAACAAATATACGCCAATAAATTTAAATTTCACAAAAGACCTAGAAAAACCTTGCTTAACTAAACTGACTTAAGTAGGCACAGAAATCCTAAAAAGGCCTATACATTAAAGAATGAGTATCTATAGATAAAAGCCTTCCAAGAATGAAAACTCAAGACCAGACAGCATCCGCTGGCATATTCCACCGAACATTCTGGGAAGAAATAACTCCAAGAAATCCAAACTCTTCTGAAGACTCAAAGTCCTTTCACGAAGCTAGGATGATCTGGACATCAAAACCCAAGAAGGAACAACAAAAATTATAGGCTACTTTCTCTTGAGACCACAAAAAGTCTAAACAAAATATTAGTAAACTAAATCCAGTAATATATCAAAGGATAGTGTTGAGCTTAACCAATGCAAGACAGATTTAACTTTGGAAAAAGATTAATGTAATTCATTACTTTAATAGATTAAAGGAGAAAATTCTAATAATCATCACAATATAACCAAAAAAGATGTTTAGTGAAATTCAACATCCACTCATGATTTCAAAAAAGAAAGAAAGAAAAATCTTCAGCAAACTAGAACTAGATAGGAACTTCCTAAATCTGATTAAAAAACAAAACTTACAGCAAACACAATACTTTCGGGTGAAGCTGTGAAAAGCTTTCCCTTTGTATTGGTAGCAAGGTAAGGAGGCCCCCTGCTACCACAGTTGTTAAAATGGGTCAGTAAGACCTCCAAAGTTAAAAAAGGAGGAGAAATAAAACAAAGATAAGAGAGATAAAATACACTTCATCATTCATGAATGACATGATGGGTACATTAAAAAGCCCAAAAGAATTACACATAGACTATTAGAATTAATAAGAAAGGTATCTAGATTACTGAACACAAAAATCAATATAAAAACAACATTATGTAATACTATATGGTTGCTATGGCAATTAAAAAATGAAGAAAATTTTATATCACTATAAGGAGAAACCTCCACAGTGGCCCCCAAGGGTCTCTGCCTCCTGGCATTCAGGCTTTTGTGTAATCCCATCCCCACCTATGAGTGGAGTTAGTGACTCATTCTCTTCTAGTGCAAAGAATATGACAGAAATCATGGGTGACTTCAGATATTAGGTTATAAAAAGGCTGAGGCTTCCATCTTGGGTGCTCTCTCTCCTTCTCTCACAGAGCAGCTGCTTCAGAGGACGTCAGCTGCATGTCATGAGGCGGCCTATGGCTCAGCTCCACACGCCCAGCCTTCAGATGAGACCACAGCCCAGGCCTTGGCTGAAATCTCGAAGATACCTTGAGCCAAGACACCCAGCCAGGCCATGCCTGGATTCCTGCCTCGCTAATGCTGGAAGATAATACCAATTTGTCATCCTAGCCTCTGAGTGCCAGGGTAATTCGTTACACATCAGAGATGACCAACACAACCACCATTTCTAA
>PVJO010012381.1:0-55603 GCA_004026905.1 Hystrix cristata
TTAGATTATAACATTTCTTAAATTAAAAGAACTCTCTTCTGATTCACTTGCAGAGATAAATGCTTATATAATTGAATATTCCTAAAATTCAAAATTCCTGGATATGAAGGGAATTAAACTTCCAATAACTCCAATGTGCTAAAAAGTATTCTTAATGAAACTAATTTGCATGTTTTAGGAATTCAAGTTCACGTAATTTAGGTAAGACTTTTGCAAATGAGACCAAATTTTTTTGTCAGTTTAATAAAAAACATTATGTCTTCTGAGTTATTCACATTATCGTACATGACCACATTTTTATTTTCTTTATGTATGTTCTTCCTAAACTTATGCAGGTTTACTGATCAAATAGGCTGACATTATTTCTACTAAATATTTAAGATTATCAGAAATGCCCACTTGTGTTCAGCCAAATTAAATCATTTTTATTTTGATGGCAATTATATTTTGTAATGTGTCAGTGTGATGATAGCTTCCAAGATTTTTAGATAACTTAAAATTTTGAACTGATATTGAGTAAATTAATGGGTCTTCACTGGCTACTTAGGTCATTTTTAAGATGCAGTACTGAATTAATTACTAAGCAAGATTTTAAATTTATATATTTTTGATTCATTTTTGTAGAATAGAGAGAAGCTCTATATTTTGGGCGTATTAATGAATATATTCAATTTGCCACTTGGAAAACTTGTATTATAAAAGACAACTACAGATACAGAAAATCGTATGGTGTTCAAGAAAAGGTAATTTTATTTGTCCTGGATAGAGCTAGATATTTTTCAATGGATTTATTCAGAAAATCTTCCAAAAAAGGAATTTTAGTATCAAATATATTGATGAAAGGCTATAATTTAGTTTCCTCTTTTCAAAATGACAAAATTTTCTTGGATTACTGATGTTATGACTTGTATCTAGCTGTCCCCCAAAGCCTCATATGGTCTTGGTGGGGCTCCTCAGATGTGGATAGATGTAGGGTGTGTGCTGCTGGATCAAGGATGTGATACTGGGATTGATTCAGGGTGCAATGCTGGGATTAAAACTGCCCCACCCTGGGTGTGAGTGCTACTCACCCTAAGAGTGGGTACCCTGGATAGGATATAAGGGGCAGGAAGAAGGTCACTGCTTGTGACTTGTTGCTTGTCCCTTGTAGCTTGCTGCCTTGCTGCCTTCTGCCTGCCATGAACTGCTGTCTGCCATGCCACCCTGCCTTGGAGCCAGCTGACTATGAAATGAAACCTCTACAAACTGTGAGCCAAATAAACCCTTCCTCTTTTAAATTTGAGCATCAGGTATTTTGTCTCAGCACTGAGAAAAGTAACTAAGATGCCTGGCGAGGCCTTTCTAGGAATATACAAAGGCTCATGTTTTTTAAAATTAATTTTTAAAAATCAATTTAAAATTTTAAAAATTAATGCGTACACTTTTGATATACATAATGACCACATTCCTCATAGGGAATTTGTACCTATGCATAACATATCTTGATTCTTTTTTCCCCATTCCCCTCCCCCTCTTCAACCTTTCACCCCTTCCTTATTTACAAATGCTTTGTTTCTATATTTTTCCTTCTATTCTGTACATTTTACCTTTTGTATAATCTCTGTAGATAACAAAATTTCTGTGTCTTACAGAATACCTTTCATGGCTTATGTTTACCTCATTATGGCCTTGGTTAAAAATATATAAAAATTTCATACTTACGAAAGAGCTACGATTTTTCCATTCATATTACCTCCTGTATTTGTCAGAATTCTCCAGAGAAATAGAGCCAATAGGATATACAAAAATATAGAAAAAGATGAATTCTGAAGGACTGAGTCCCATGATTATGAAGGCTAAGATGTCCCTCATCCTGCCATGTATAAGCAGAAGGCCCCGAAGAGCCAGCAGTGCCATCTCAAGACAAACGTGCAGGCCTGAGAACTGGGGGAGCCAATGGTGCAAGCACCAGTTCCAGCATTCACTAGCACGACTAGTTCCTTTGCAAATACTCGGAAATACCTGCAAATTTTGTTCAGTTGTGATGTTTATATTCCTCAGTTCAGAGAATTTTAGAAATGATTTCTTTTATTTTCTTTGTACTCCCTATCTTAAATTCCAATCATAGAGGTTGAGAACCTCATAATGACCCTCTTATTTCATTATATTTTCTCCCTATTGTCTAATTCTTCATTCTTTTTTCTATTTTTCTCAATATAACAAGATCTGTGAATACCTCTTATTAAAGATCTCTGACCTCAACTTCATCTTCCATTCCTACCATTTTATTTCTGCTATGTTTTCAATATCCAATTGCTTTTTATTGTTCTTTAAATGCCCCCCTCCATTTATAGCCAGCTATTCTTTTTTTTATCGCTAGAACAAAAATACTTTTTTTATCTCTTTGAAAATTTTAATGATAGTTTTAAGTTTTTGCTACTTCCTGTGGCACATGTTTTATTGTCTGTGTGAGTTTATTTGGTGAGAACCTTTCCTCAAATACCAGTGATCCTTGATAGTTCATACAAATTTAAAAGTAATACAGCAGCTGGGGCTGGGGATTTAGCTCAGTGGTTAGAGTGCTTGCCTTGCAAGCACAAGGCCCTGAGTTCGATCCCCAGCACCGCCCCCACCAAAAGTAATACAGCAACCTAGGAGGCGGCTTTTTTTCTTTTTTTTTGGAGACAAGGTCTTGCCATGTAGTTCAGGCTGGCCTTGAACTCCTGGCAATCCTTCTGCCTGCAACCTAGGACACTTAAACCTGTTGCAGGCAAGAGCTCATTGGCTACAAGGCCTCATTCATTCTGAAGTGGGTGAGAAGAACTGGCTAACTTTGGGAGCAGCCCCAGGACAGTAAATCTGCTCATCATCATTCTTAGATGCAAGTAGATAAAGGAGACAAAAGAGATTTTACTTTTCAGCATATTGAGTTCCATTTACTGTCTCCCTTCTTGTCCCATTGTCCATTGCCCCTTCCTGAAGCGAGGGCTGATATGCACAAGGCTGTGTCTTCTATGTCTCAGTGACTTTGGAAACGTCTGCTAGAATGAGCAAGGAAACTCTCATTACTGTATGACATGGGGAAGGTGTTCCAAGAGTCTCTGGTTTATTCTTTTAAAAGCTTTTAACCAAACCGGCTTTTAACTGGGCTCATCCTTTTACCTGCAGTGGTAGCTGGTAATTCCAATCTTTAGCCTTTCTAGTATTCAGTGGAGTCAAATGTCCCTTCTCATTTTATGCCTCTTCCAGTCAGGTGCCAGTTTTCTCTGTTCTGTGAAGTAGGTTCTCACCAGTTTATGTTTTCTGACTCCCAGAATTCGACTGACATCTCTCATCAACAATTGTCTATTTTCCTGTCTTTTTTGTCCTTACAGATTCATTCCTTTTATGTTCTTTATTGTTCTGCACTAGAGCTTTAAGAAGAAACAGAGATAAACATTTTTACTCAATTCACCATGTTTAAATAACTCCTTGTTAATTGGTCAATACCCGAAATTCCAAGGCCTTAATTTTTCCTGCTTTATACTTTGAAATTTTATCCACAATTTGATACTTACCATCTAATATAAAAAATGTACAGAATATTTTAAAATGTGTTTAAATATTTTAATGTGTTCCACATTAAAGTCATATAAACATTTACCTAAATAGACTGAGTTCTCCTGAAAGTTAGTTAATTGACTTTTAACTAGATCTGTTAGTTGCAATGTACTTTGGAAACATAATTTTGTCAGACTCTACATTTTCATATTTAAATATTGTTTTCAATTCAAATAGCAATACCCCCAGTTGCAGACAATAGCCTCAAATTTGGAACCCTTTTTAGGAGCTTTAGACTGAAGAAATTATGGTACTCGTACTCTTACTTTACCCCTGCTTTCATATTCCAAAAAATGCCAAACTACTGCTAACTATAAAATGCTACAATACAGTTCAACTTTCTTTTGAAGATTACTTTAATTTTTTTTTAACATCCAAATATGTCAACTTTAGTTGCTTATCAGGAAGTACACTTTATGGCCTTAAAGATCACTTAATTCAGAGAGAAAACTAAATTTCTAGATCCACAACCATTTAGAAACCTTTCCATAGGACTAGGCGGTTCACAGTTGCCAGAAGTACAATTCCATCCCCATTTTTTTAAAGGCATGCCGAAAGAACACATAAAGTGCATGATTTAATCTTTATTAGCTGACGATATCCTCCTGATAGCTGATAGGATCTGAAACAAATATTTAGTTGAAACACTTGCAAAAGGTACAATGGAAACATATCCCAATAACCACTTCAAATGATAGTGGAGATGCTTATTTACTCACAAATGAATGAAACAAACCTTTGAAATCTTTTCTGGAAGGATGGGTAAAAGTTATTAATAAGAGCAGAAGCAGAGACAGGCATGTGGTGCATGCCTATATTCCTGGCACTCTTGGAGGCTGAGGTTGGAGGATCTCAAGTTCAAATCCAGGCTGTGTAACTTACCAAGACCCTGTCTCAAAATAAGAAGTAAAGAGAAAAGGGGGGAATGGAGATGTAGTTAAGTGCAAAGGCCCCTGGATTCAATCCTAGTGGAAAAAAAAAAAAAAGAAGTAGAAGCAGGAGTGATCTTCTTCAATGGTCTCTCATTTTTTTTAATGATCTGATTAGGGAAGATTCCATCATTGAAAATAAGATGAGAAGCATCCTTCACATCTAATTGAAGTATTCTAGAGTTGTGCGTGCACTCTGAAAATTTGATGACCGGTAAAAATAATGGAAAGACTAAAACAGTTTCCCAAGAGAAATAAAAGCCTTTGATGCTTACCAGGAATTACAGGAGAGTGAAAAGGTAATGGAGGAAGTTACCAAGGTTAAGGAAGACACCAAAGATGCAATCTTCATGTTCTTTAAAGTCACCAACTGACTCCGTGAACTAAAATCTAGCTATCAAATGATGTAACTGTGAGTAGGAAGACCACAGATTGACATGCAAACAAGCACTCCAGGCAACCTACACTGCTTGGATTCTGCTCCAGGGAGGAATATTTGGGTCCTCATTTGCATTGCATGTTGGTTATCAAAAAGTACGTTCAGTTCACAGCCATTTTAAAGCACTGGGAACAAACTGTCAGATCCTGGGAACAAACTGAAGTGTCTGAACAAAGGTGACAGAGTTTTCTTCTTCAAGTCCTAGAAAGACAATATGCTTTCTATGGGGAACATAAATATTCTTCCTGGGTGTGTATCATGCAAACAGAGCCTACCAGTCAGTGTGAATACCACTTATTAAAGAAAAGATCCTCAAGTACATTAGCCCCCTTTCTGACTTAATCTCTGGATTCTGATGTCCTAGAGTTCCGACTGAGCTCCTGTTAGAGTAATATCTCACTCTAATGTTACTGCATCGGCTTCCTATTTATAAAGAGGGCACTTTGAGACAGGAAATGCTTCTTTCTTTAATTCACAGCAATATTTATTGCTACAGGGGAATTCCAGTCTTGTCCTTTGGCAAGCTCACAGCTCCCGATTTAAATGGGCAAAACAAGAAAGAGCATTTTCTCTCCTTCAGTGGGAAAGGCTGTGGATAGCAGGAGTTTGTCTCTGAAAAATAGAGCTGTTTCAGTTATTTTAGTATCAATAAAGAAATAAAAGCAGACAGACAAACCATCTAAAAGTCAAGACATCTACTTCAGAGATTTCTTTCCTGTAGTACCTTTGTAAATCAGAATATTTTGGCTTTCTTCATCATTATTCTTTAAATTCTTATGATACTTGAGCTATCCTAGCTGTGGCTCAGAACACCCACCTCTGCCCCCCTAGCCATCAACACTTTCTGAAAAAAACAAAATACAAGGCTGGTCCAGACAATAAGGGGCATGAAACACTTTCTAAAGCTCATACATGGAGACAGCTCCATCCTCAAGGACTGAGTACCAGGAGCCCTATAGGCTGCAACCTGGTGAATGGAGATGCATTGGAGGATGATGTGTTTATAAATAGGATGGAACAGGGCAATGATAACCCATCTTTTCTTTGTACTGAGGGGATCTTTATTATAATGACTATTTGGGCAATGAATACAAATGAACTGAAAGAACCCCCAACTGTTTCTGTCTCTTTGGTATGTACAAGACTAGTTCTTCAGAAATGTGTTCTTAAGAGCAGGATAATTATTTTAGATATGCTGGTGTAATGGACTTCATCAGTCTCATTCGCAAAGCTCATTT
Organism: Hystrix cristata; assembly: GCA_004026905.1. Taxonomy (NCBI): domain Eukaryota; kingdom Metazoa; phylum Chordata; class Mammalia; order Rodentia; family Hystricidae; genus Hystrix; species Hystrix cristata. The sequence continues at coordinate 6,186 of PVJO010012381.1, forward strand.
CAATGTAGATCTATTACCAACTACACTCCAAGAATCCCCTGGAGGTAAATTCAGCCACTTTTACTAGTGACACTCAAAAGGCAATAATGAACTGGTTTCTCAACCTCACAATCAAGGACTATCCAGAAAAAATACATAAAAGTAGCTAGAAAGATCAAATAATGATTGTTTATACACTATAAACTGCAAATAGCCACTGCTTTGAGGAATGCCTACCTGTGTCCCTCCCTATTGCTTTGATATCACATAATTCCTTTCAGTATATTAGTCTTGCTCCACATAGGTACAATACAAACATTTTTACAACTTGCATACAACAGTAAATCGTGTCTTTTTCCACTCATGCCATCCAATGCAAACATTTAACATTTATCTCCTAGTTCTTATTTTCAAAGCACTTTCATGTGACAGAAATAGATTTTAGTTTTATTGACTATAACAAAGAATAGAGCTACGTGAGAAAAATAACTCTGACTACACATAAGATCTACAACACAGCTGTAATCTGAACTCAAAATGTCTACAGCACACTGTTCTCATCAATGTAAATGTAGCACATACGACATCCACTTAATTAGTCACAAGTATGTGCCATACTACATGATGTCTTAATAACATCTTTTTCCAAGAATTGTTTGTTCTTATGTTCACCACCAAGTGGACGCAAAAAAAAAATAATTAATGGTAAAAAAGACTTAAGATCTTTGAAATTGTTAGAGACAATCTGATGAATGGATTAAAATTATGTCCTTTTTATAAGTATCACTACTGGAAAGGGATTATCTGTAGGATTTTTGCTGAACTCCTGTCTTAGTCTGTTTCTTGTCTCGTGCTGTTATAACAGAGCACCCTAAGAGTGGGTAATTTACAATGAATAAAAATTGATGCCTCTCTTTTCTGCAGAATGTGAGTTACAAGACCAAGGGCTACAACCTCTGGTGAAGGACTTCTTACTAAGTCATCCCATGGCAGAAGGCAGAAGGGCAAGAAAAAGAAGAAGCCAAACTCATCTTTTTGTAAGGAACCCACTTGTGAAATAACAAACCCACTCCCATGCACCTGAAAGCACTCCCACAATTATGAACCCACTACTATGACAATGGCATTAATAATTCGTTAAGGCAGGGCATCCATGACCCAGCTATCTCCCATTATATGCTACCTTCCAAAATCACACACACACAGTGGGGATCAAGTTTCTAACACATGGACTTTGGGGACACATTTGAGCTGTCGCAGATTACTGTCATTCCTAAATACAGTGCCAAGACAGAAGAGTCAGACTTTTTCAAAAAAAGTTATCTCTCAATGTTTACAAGGTCACAAAACTACTAAAATATTAAATCTTTTTCATATTGACAGTACTTAGAATAAGTAAATATTTGATCAGAAAAACAAAGATTTCCATAAAGCCAATATTTGTAATAACATTAATAGCTATCAATATACTGAGTTATTTGAAATCATATCTCTTGAAGACTAGTAGTTTATCCAAAAGAAAATCCTATTCTATGGGTTGTTTAGTTTTGGTATGAAATTATTTCATTTCTGTAAGGCCAAGTTCCATTCAAACCAATAGTGATTTCAAGCTTTAGAGAGAATTCAATTCCAATAGAAAGCAGCATTCATCTACAGAATGTCATTTTGTAGAAAATACATCTTTAGTTTTATATATTGACCAGAAAATAATATGTGTACAAAAAAGTCTTTTGGTAGTTACTAGAAACAAAAAAGTTCCCCAAAATGAGTTTTACTATCCTATATTGAGAAAAGGAAGGTCCGGACTGCTTATTATTTTCCCTAATTAAAAAATGTGAATAGTTTGACAACTTTGACTAAAATACCATGATTATTTTTCTCTGCTTTTATTGTGGTTTCCATTGTGGCCTATGGATGAGGAAGAGTAAGACACTGAAGATGAATTTATGGGAAAAGGAGAAATGAAACAGGTGTGAGGTCTACAGAAATGAATCCAGCTTGAGTGCCAAGAAGAGATCAGGTTGGGGGAGCAAATAGAATTGTCTTAGTCGGGGCACATTTGCAGAATTTACAACAGCATAAATCCACTCCAGGTAACTGATAAAGAGGGATCTTGCAGGTCTTGGAGCATGAAATGAAGCAGAACCCCACGCACACAGGACCTAGAGCTGGAACAAAAGGCTGTTCTCCACCTTTCAAAGCCTCTAGCTTCCCTCAATTCTGCTTTTCTGCTCTGGCCTCTAAATTTCTACCTCCCCCCCACCCTGCCAAATTTGTTTCCTAGTCCCCGAATCTGTGACAAGTAGATGGCCCTGGTACTTGTCAAGGTACCTGTCTGACATGCTACATATTTTCTCTCCCCCAGATCTACAGGAGTTACTTCAATGTCTAACATTGGTTCCACCCTGCCTAATGTAGCTTAGGTCGTGTTTCCACCCTGCTATTGCTTGGACCAGCATCCCTCAAAGCCCCATGTGTCAGAGGCTAAGTCCCCAGGGCAGGCTACTGGGGGCTGCTATGCACCTTTAGGTGGTGGGGCTCAGTGTGACCCCTTCTGGATGTTCACCACTTCTGGACTACATGTGAGACAAGATGTCGAAAACGGGTTTGTGGGAAGGCATTAAATGACCAGTATCTGCATAGTGTGGAGGAGAATAATTCCTAGGAATTTATAAAACTGCCATTTGTGTATCAAACTTAATCGTTATATTGGAAAGCTGAGTTTGAAACTGAACTGTACAGAGTGAAAATGATATTAAAAGTAAATATAAAAAAGTAATGAGGCCTGGGGATTTAGCTCAGTGGTAGAGTGCTTGCCTTGCAAGCACAAGTCCCTGAGTTCCATCCCCAGCACCAAAAAGAAAAAACAAAAAAAAGTGATTTAAATTTTCTGCAAGAAAAAAAAATTTGTTCGCAAGAAATCCAAAATGTGAGTCTTCAGTGAATGGTTATAGTGAGATAGATAGGAAAATGTACTTTAGCTTTTGTTTGGAAAAAAAATTAACCCTAGTCTTTCCCTTTATATATTGGAAAAGAATGCCAATAGTTGTAACTTAAAAACTGTAATCCTGAATACACTGTATTACAAAGATTAATATTTATACTTTGAATAAAATAACATTTCCTTATTAATCATTAAATATAAGCTAAAAATAAGGTGTTCATCATGAAAAGTCATAGATCACAAAGCCATCTGTTGTCAGGTGTAAAAACACAACTCCACAATCTGAATCCATCATCTCCTCTGGGTTACTATACAGCCTACTTACAAAAAAAGAGTTAGTCTTTCTCATATATTTGATTCAGGATTCTTTAAATATAAAAAGAAATCGAACTCTTTCTAAATAACAAAATTAGTAAACGTTGATGGCTTAAAACACCCTTCTTTAGTATGCCAAGTATATATTTCCCGAACCAAGAGTAACTTTACTTTCTTGTTTTAACCAGCATTCAGTCACCACTAAAATGTGTTAAATATTTCCCTATCCAAACAGTTTTAATACTTTCCAATGTGCTTTAAGCCATACTAGGAAACAAAGGGCACTGGAATATTAATGGAATATATCTATCCAGAACTCTCTTTCCATACTTATGGCTTCGAAACATCTTTGAAATTTTACACACTAACCTAGTATACATGTAAATAAGTCTATATAGAAAAACATTAATACATATTATATACATACCTGTGCACAATATTACATATATGTGTAGATACATGCATGAATACAAAACAAAATTATAAGACACTCTTCTTACAATATTCTGATATTTTCACTTCTTTTCCTATCCTATCTGTGCTTTTAAAAAATGCTGATCACAACACACTAAATTGATTCCACAAGGCACTGGTGAATTGCAATCTGTAGTTTGAAAAGCACTGCTCTAGAGCAATTAAATATTATACTTTATTTCAAGTTTCTTCAATTAATTGGATACACCTGGTGACAGACTGTGTCATTTGGAAATGATAGCAAAGGTCAACATATGACTATAAAAGTTTTCCTAGTAACCATACAGCCTTTCTCTATAAATTAGTACGACTGGTGTCATCTCAAATCTGGGAAGTATTTTCTTTATCTGCAGAAAGTATCTACTTTCAAATGGAGAAAATAATCCCCGCTGAAAAACAAACTAAACTACACAGTAAATCTAACAGAAAGTGATTAATGGGATCGCTTGTCAGCATAGCCCAGGTTTCCTCCCTGAAGAAGCATGAATAAGACCTCAAATTCATCTTCCTTAATATGTTACCACTTAGTGTGGTGTTCTAGAGATACATTTGCTAGTTAATAATTAATCAGAAGGATCTCTCCTAATAGCCACAGAAGGAGAATGGATGAGGAGGACTGGAGCTGCATAGAGAAAGGCTTCCAACAGCACCAGCATAGCATACTGCCTCAAAGGTATAAGAACAACAGCCTCCTGAAATCAGGATACCATGTTAGATTTTTTAAACGTAATCCTTTTTTATGGAAACAAGTCTCAGTCTCGCTACACGTGTAATGCTCGCTAAAGCAGAACACCTCGCTTTCCGGCCTACACACTCCCTCAGTCTGTCTTATCATACAGTACCCTGGGCTTGCCCTTTGGAGCCCTCCTCTTGACTGTAATTAATTATCCTATAATTGTTTACTTGATGTCTGTTATCCCACTTAGACTGTAAGCCGGGTTAATTCACTGTAGAATCCACAATGCCCAGCCCAGAGTGTGAAATAATATTGATACCCCACAAATACTTATTGAGTGAATGAGTGGATGTTTTGATTAAAGTAACTGAATATATGCGAATATAGATTACCCATGTTTTCCCAAATAAAAATAAAGATTAAAAGCATTTCTGCCACACTCTGTATGCATCCATTGAGAGCTTGCTCATTTTCCACCTACTCATCAAGCCAAGAACACTTTGGTTATATTCAACTTCCCCCTCCCCACCTTTCCCCCTTGTATCCCACTCATTTAGCATTTATTAGGTTCCTGTCATGGGCCAGCAAAACTCTACCGCTCTAATCCACCTGTTCTCTTCCATTTCTTGTGCCAGTCTCACCATTTCTTCCTTAGATGATTGCCTCAGACTTTTAAATCTTCCTTGCACCCTGCCTTCGATAGTGCCCCCACCCTGGGGCTGGGGATTTAGCTCAGGGGTAGAGCACTTGCCAGCAAGCACAAAGCCCTTACTTCAATCTCCAGCACCCCCCAAAACAATACCCTTACTCCCCCAAAATAGTACTCCCACCCTAACCTATTCTACCCATGGCTGCCCAAGTGATACTTCTAAAATATAAACCCTTCCGTTCCCCAGAACCCTCAAAGTCAAACTATGAAGTTCAGTACACAAGGCACATCTCCCTGACATCAACTCCGCATCCCTTTTAAGTCGCAAAACGCTTGCACCTTGCCAAATCTACCATACAGCTACGTCATTCCATGACCTGAACATCCTGCTGTTATTCTTAAATATCCCTCCCACTTTCTGCACATGCAATACTTCTATTCATCTTTAATGATGAGAAATAATTAACATATTTTCTGTAAAATCTTTCCTTGTCCAATTACTCTCTTCTGTCATTCCTATACTGGGCTCCTATTTCACTCTGTATTATAGTGTTTACTAGGATCTATTAAATTGTGCTGTTGTTGTTTATTTACATGCCCATTGCTGCCCCTCTCCACAAGAAAGCAAAAGAAACAACCACAGAGTGAAGCAACAACCTACAGAAAGGAAAAAATATTTGTGAGCTACACCTGAGAGGACTAGTATCTAGACTGCACTAAAAATTAAAAAAAAAAAGACTCTAAAAAAATCAAAGCCCCAATCAAAAAACTGGCAACTGAAATGAATAGACACTTCTCAGAAGTAAAAATGACCAATAAATAGATGAAAAAGTGTCCAACATTACTGGCCATTAGAGAAATTCGGATTAAAACAACACTGAGATTCCATTTTACTCCAGGAAGAATAGCTATAATTGAGAAATCAAATGATAAATGCTAGTAAGGCTGGGGAGGGAAAATGGAACCATTCTACATTGTTGGTGGGAATGTAAATTAATACAATCCTTACAGAAAAAAGTATAGAGTTCATCAAAAAATTAAAAACAAATTCCATTCTACTCAGCATTCCCCTTTCAGGTGTGTTCCTGAAAAGGTTAAAGACATCATGCTACAACGATTTATGTATACCCATGTTTATAGCAGCGCAACTCATAATAGCTAAATGTTGGAAGCAGCCTATATATCTATCAATAAGTGAAAGGATAAAGAAAATACGGTAATTTATACACAGTGGAGTACTACTCTGTCATAAAGAAAGATAAATTTGAGTCATTTGTATCCATAACATTAAATGGAACAAACCCCACATACATAAGCTTAAATATCACATGGTTTCTCTTCTATAAGAAACCAAAAGTATTAATTAATGGATGGAAACGGACACTGATGTGAGTAATGAGCCATTTTGCAGTTACCAACATATAAATGCTTAAGAAATGGTGGCAGTTATAATGGTCATAACTACCATCTTAACTCTGCCATAATCTGTTGTTAAAATAATCATAATAAGTAATTCAGATTTAGCTTTTAAATAACAAAATATGCTATTAATCCTTCAAAATATTGCTCACATCCTTTTCAGGTAATTACTTCTTTTTTTCTGGTGTTTAATTCATCAACTACTTCTGAATTTTTCTAGCACTCATTCTATATATGTGTTATCTCCACTTTAATGTGTGATTTGAAATATATCGCATTCTTTTTTATTTGTATAGGAACATGAACCCTTCAATTTATAACATACTGATTCTAATGACAAGACTATTTCAAATGAGAAATCATAGTTCTAAGTTATTTCTATGAGAAGAGGTAAATTGAACACAATTTTTATTTCTCCTTTTGTTCTTGCTAACTTTAAAACACATTAATGACAACAATTAAGCTATTTTTTTAAAAATATTATGTACAGAATGGTTTTGTAAAAATACGTAAGTCCAAATCAGTTCAACTGTTTACCCATGTTTTAGTTCAAGCCCCAAATTAGCAATATTCTAGCAATCTTTTATTTATTTATTTATTTATTTTGTAACTTTTTTGAGAGAAGATCTTGCTATGTAATTCAGGCTGGCCTTGAACTCACTGTGTAGCCCAGGCTGGCCTTAAACTTGCAGCAACCCTCCTACCTCAGTCTACCAATTGCTGAGATTACAGGACAGCACTATCATGCCTGGCTTCTTCTAGGACTTTTTCAACCTACATCACTTTAAATACTCAGATCAAGTTTATAAAGATAAATCTATCCACAGTGACAGGACTTTATTGCAATTCTGCCACTGACTTATTGGGTGATGAAGCTGAGCTATGTAAGAGATAGAGAGAGAGAACTTTAACTATGGTATATACACTATAAGAAGCAGTAAGAGTTAAAGAGGATAAAATTCTGGTAGAATAAAGCCGAATGAAGATTTTATTCTAACAATAATAGTATGACTTCATTTTTATGTGATGCCTTACTTTTTAAATTGTTTCTTTTATTAATTGATCTTCACATTTATAGAAAGCAATCAGGCATTATCTCTATATTGAAAATGAGGACATTGAATTCAAATCAGTAAAATAACTTATACATTTTCTTGCACCTCCTACATGCCAGGCCATGCATTAGGTGTTCAGGATGCCGGTGCAGTGGTAGAGATAGTAGTAAGTAAAGCATAAGAAGCATCATGATGGGAAAGGACAGCGTGGAGCAGAGGCCCTCCCAGCGTACAGCAGATACACAAATGCAGCTATTAGCTCACCATTTAGGAGAAAATAAAAGTAATGTCTATTTTACTTTTTGATTTTTGACCCTGTATTAATGAACTTTCTCCTTGATGGACACAATACCTACAACTGAAAGAAAAGAGGTTTAATTTGGCTCTTGTTTTTAGGCAATTAAGTCTCTGGTCAGCTGGCTCCAAGGCAAAGACGTTATGGTAAAAAGATATGGTGAAGGGAAACTGCTCATTTTATGGACGGTGGAAGGCAGAGTGAGCAGGAAAGAACCAGAAAGGGAGATATACACTCCAAAAGTGTGTCCCGGGAGATAAACCTCTCAACCAGGCCCCACCTCCTAACAGCACGTTTAGCAATAAACTCATCCATGAATCAAGCCGCTGATGAGCACAGTGACCCCATGATCCAATTACCTTTTAAAAGTCCCACCTTTGAACACATGAAACTTTTAGGGAACATTCTAGATCTAAACCATAACTATCCCCTGACACACCCCCAGGACATTTCGTAATGTCTGAAAACATCTTGGTTGTTCCCTCTCGCTCTCTCTCTGCCTCTCTGTCTGTCCCTCTCTCTCTGTCTCTCTCTGTCTCTGTCTCTGTCTCTCACTCTGTGTGTGTGTGTGTGTGTGTGTGTGTGTGTGTGTGTGTCACTATGCTGGAGACTGAACCCAGGGCCTCATGTAGTTCCATCATTGAGCTACATCCCAAATCCTTGACTATCACAATTCTGAAAGGGGTAAGCAGAGCCAGAGATGCTACTAAGCCTCTTCCCAAGTAACACTCGTGGAGCAACGCCTACAAAACAAAACTATCCAGCCCAAAATGGCAATAGTGCTGCCAGTGAGAAATCTTGACCTATGCTGACAGCCCATGTGTGAGTTGAGGGTTGAGGGATGGCCTGGCAGGAGTGGAAGAATGACACAGAGTAGTGATCCAGGAAGAGCTGCTTGTGAGAAGGAACTTCACACTGACTGGTTCGCTCACCAATGTCTTTGTGGTAAGATACATATAGCATAACATTTGCCATGTTAACCATCTTTAAGTTTGATTCTGTGGCATTAAGTACATTTACGTTGTTGCACAACTATCATCACCATCCATCTCCAGAACTTTGCCTCCTTCCAAATTGAAAATCTTTATCCATTAGACATTAACATCCAAGGCTGTCCTTGCCCAGACACGGGCAACTCCTATCCTACTTTCTGGCTTTATGAACTTGCCTACTCAGGATACTGCATACAATATTTGTCCTTCTGTGGCTGCCTTATTTCACTTGGCATCATCCCTCAAGTTTCAGTTCCATTGTAGCATATGGAAGATTCTTCTTCCTTCTGAGGGCTAGATAAAATCCTATTGTAATTATGCCTCATTTTATTTATCCATTCATCTGTCAAAGGACACTTGTATTGCTTCCACTTTTGAATATTGAGAATAGTGCTCTCTGAGCATGGGTTTACAAATACTGTTTGAGTCCCTCCCTTCAATTAATTTGGGACTATACCTAGAAGTCATTCATCAGTTATTTTATGTACCAATTAGTTTCCAAGCATTGTTCTAGAGCATGACATATGGTATGAACAATACCCATCGCCCTTCAGTCATGGAACCTACATTCTAGAGAAGGAAAACAAAATAAGTGAAGAAGTAGACAAGATCATTTTAGAAAGCTCTGTAAAGAAAAGACGCAGAGGTGATGTGGAGAGATGAGTGGAATGTGCAGACTAGAAAGTGAGGAGGAAACAACAAGGTAGCAGGAGCCCGATCCTTCAGGTCAGCCAGGTCAGGATGGGCAATGACAAATTTAGAGAATTTAAATAAATTTACCGCCATCACGCAGCAAGTAAATTTTATCAACCAGGCTAGAACCCTGTATCCCTGCCTACTACTATTTTATAGCCTTGATTTTTAGTTGAAAGTTTGGATTGTGGGACATGTTTATCAAACACGCAACCTGTGCCCTCCTTGTCAGACATCTGATCTTTTCCATCTGCTTTCTTGATTCTTTCAGAATCAGCTGGATGACAAGAATGACAAGAGGACATTTCAATCTTCTGCTTTCCCACATTCCTTCTACACCCAGACCTGCTGCTGGGGTTCCTGTTTGCGTGTTTAAGGAGATGTTCTACAAGCACGGGAGAAAATGATATTGATTCTAAAAAGCAATGCCATACTTCCCTGTAGCTTAGTTTTAAAATAAACAACTTCTAGTCTGCTCCAAACAAAAACTCACATATGACCAGAGTAAGTAATATCTGACAAAATATAGAAGCGCTCTGTCATACAATAAGAACACTGTTTCTTCTAACCTTTGTTTTTATTCAAGGTCCTGAGCAGCTTATCTAAACATTACGTGAAACCTGTTTTGCAAGGAATCACTCTCTGTGATGATTTATAAAACAGAAGTCTATTGGCAATGTTTATCTTTTTAAATATTACAAGCTTTTATTTTCTAGCAAGCTGGGGTAAGTGATACTTTCTCACCAGGTAAGTGAATATGTCTTTTATGCAGGATTAAGAACCTACCACAGTTAATATGTACATTTAAGATTTATCAACGGTTTGTTACAGGAGACTGTGTCAGGTGCCAAGATAGGTTGCAATCCAACTCAAAATCCAAACATCATTTGTTGGATAAGGAAAAATAAGTTACGGCCCAAAGTTCACATAGGAAAAAAGATTCTTTTCCTTTTTCAAATTCTCCTTTAATCTTTGCCATAACATGAGCTGTGTGGAATTAAATAGTGAATAGATATTCTTAACCTTTAGAGTGTTTTAAAAGTGGCCAAATTTACTTAATATATTTGCCTCATTAACAAATAGTGGCTGAACAACTTATGTATCTAGCATTTTAATAGGTGCTATTAAAATTTTAATGCAACATTGAGAAGCTAAACATTTTCTTATGTATATTACCTGATAGGCATAGTATATTTTTTAAATACACTGTATATAAGAATATTTAACATGCTTTAGAAAAGTTTTAACTTATTAAGGATCCCATAATTCTACCAGGGGACCTTTTATGTTTATAATTTAGAACTGGCCTGAAATGTAGTACTTCATAAATATATTACTTAATATAAAACTACAGAAAATAAAAAGGATTTTCAATTGCCTTTTTTTTTACAGAATTTCCTTCTGCCTCTTATAATTCTTCTGCCTTTTTAGTTATTCAGTAATCTACACATTTTTATTAAGTTCCAGGCTTGACATTGAAGAGACAAAGGTGAATAAAAAAGATGAGGTTGCCGCTGTATGAATTTTACAATCTTCTCAGGGAGACAAAGAAAGCAATAACACAGAGTTCACAGACACTATGATAGGGAAAGTAGAGATTACTATAGAGGCGCAGAGCAGGAACATCAAAACCTAATATCTAGCATAGTGCGGAGAAATGGAAAGAAGAAATGGCAGGGGAAACATCCCAGAGGAAGACATTTATCCCATTCTACAAGAGCTTTTCCTAAGTCTCAGCATTTTCAGCGGAAGAGCCCAGATTTGGTACATACTTCTGTCTGACTCTATAATATACTGCTGAGCATCCCATTACTGCGACCCCCAACTGGTTCATTTTTGAATTGGTCTTGCTTCCCTCTATTATTTCATGAGCCAGAGGGAGCCCTAGGGACTGTGCCTCCCAAGCTGTAATGTTATTTTTATCACCCTCAATTTCTTACTGCCTTGGTTCTAGGATTAATTTCAATTTCTTCTGAGACTGGGGAACTCTCCTAACTCTGGGTGGTTTATCTGGGATCTTGATCCACCACCTAGCTCTAGCCAAATTCTTTGACTCCCACTCCCACCCTTCCTAGAGGTCAAAGGTCCTGGTTCCTGGTAACTTCTGCTACAGGAGGTTCACTGCTTGACTCAGACTGAAAGCCTAAGAATTGCCTGTAGTCTCAGTTCACCCTCAAATTGGATCCTCAGAAAATAAACACCATTTCAGGGGGAAGACAGTCACATTCTGGAACACTGTGATATAGTAGATACTATTAGCTTAGCCTCGTGTGGGATGAGAAAGTGTATCAGTAAAAGTTTTCGGGTGCAAGCAACACAAATTTTAGTATATGTGCTGCTGAAGTGAGCTTGCGAGCAATCATTCTGAGTTTCTTTAGTAGAAGGAAAACACATATGCACACAGACGAACACACACATACACTTATACTTGCACATACACTTATATTCACACTCAAAGAGGAAAGATGTTGAGTAGTTCAGAGAGCTAAAAAGAAAATCTAAAGAACCAACATTCGTCCAGAAACAAGAGACATTCCTGGGTATTGAGGCAGAGGAAAGAACAGACACGATTAGATAGACAGGCAGATAGACAGACAGATAGATAGATGAACAGAAAGACAGACAGAGATAGATAGCAGACCACCTCTTGGATGAATCTACTTTGACCATAGTTACAAAGATCTCAGTTCCAGGTAGAAGGTATCCTCAGATTGGCCAAGCTCAGGTCATGTGCTCTCGCACTGACGAGAGGAAGACAGGCTCCACTCTTGGCTCTATGCAGGAGAAGAGCAGTGACTATCTAAGGCGCTGTTGAGATGCTGGTATGAGAAGAAGGGAGAAGAAACCTTGTGCTGCAAAAGTTAAAATGACCATAAATACGAGTCAGTTTTTCTTCTTACAGTTCTAGTCCTGTGGGCTCCCAGTTCAACTTGGCATTTGCTTGAATACAAATTCAGCGTGCATCTGAGTCCACATGGATTTCAATGCACACAACACATGAGCACCAGGAACCTTTGGTTACAACTCACAAATAAAAACACATGAAGTACGAGGCATGGGAGAAAATCTGTATCTTTAGTTAGCTTTTTAGAACTATGTAAATAATGATGGCATCCCAATAATAAATCCTCTTGTTGTAATTTTTTAAAATTCTTATCATTAAAGCTACTCTTTGAAGAGAAAATTCATGCTCTATACTCATCCCAGCATTCAATAGTCAATCAAAATATTAACTAGTAATCTGTCTTCCTGCTGAACTAAGACTTTTTTAGAACTATTTTCCTACTTGTATTTTTAGAATTCCTTTAGATAAACTGTTATCAAGGCAATACTTAAAATTATATCTTTTCCACTGGGTTCTCCTCAGGAATCATCATGCAAACACACATATTTTGTGCCATCGGTTCATTTTTTCTTCCTATTTCCTGAAAGAATTTTGCATAAAGGCAGAAAATAGTGAGGGTCTTTTTTTTTCATTTTCCTCATCATTGAGTGCCTAAGGGTTGATCTTAGTGGCAATAGGTGGAGTACATTTTCTCATTACTTAAATACAGAAGGCCCAAAATTTATCATATGACACAACTTGGTATGCAGGATCCAAAGAAGCTCTTGATAATGATAAGAACACCAATAGCCAGCACGTATCAAACACTTACTGTACACAGGCTCTGACCTAAGCTTTGTGTGTGCATTATGCTTTTATACTGGTGGAAATTAAACCAGGAGTAAGGATTCCTATAGGAGACAGAAACAAGAGAGGGAAGGAATAATTACTGGCGCCAAGTCCCTGAGTAGATGGAAAAGATAAGAGGGTAAAACCCAGAGCTCCAGAGAAGATGTCAGACTTAAATATGAACAGGGGTGCTGTGGTTTGGAGGTAGTTCTCTTGAGAGTTCATGCAGTAGAAGTTTCACTTTCTCATTGTGTAGTATTAAAAACTGGTTGTACCCTTAAGAGGTCGTGCCTAGTTAGAGGTAATTAGGTCATTATGGGTTCTACCCTTGGTAGGGATTAATGCTAGTCTCACAGAGTGTGTTGGTTCTCTCGAAAGTGAGTGGTTACAAAAGAGCAAGGCTGATTCCTGAAGCTCTCTGACTTCCTCACTCACTATGTAATTATTCTCAAAGGTGTGCCTGCCATTGTGATACCCTCACAAGGCTTCATCAGAGGCTACATCAGTGAGACCACAAGATCTCACTGATCTTTCAGCCTCCAAAACTATGAGTAAATAAACTTCTTTCCCTAATAAATTATACATCTTTGAATATTTTAGTGTTATAGCAATGGAAAACAGACAGATATAGGGGAGTCCAATGTTACTGCATTGCTAAGGAACCATTATACGCGGTTTTGGAAAGAAGAAAGAGATTTTATGATAGCTTCTAGTTTTTCAGTGAAGTGACAGAAAAATGGTGGAAGAAAAGGTGGAACGTGTTGACAGTGTAAGAAGAATGGCAGGCAACAACGCTGTGACTACTAACTTTAGCTTATATAAAAGTCCCCACGACTATAATCTGGAGAAGAAGAAAGAAACTGTAAATTCCATGCAGAACAGATGAAAGATTCACTTGCAATTATGTAGAACTCTGAGGGAATGACTGAGTCATAAAACAGGCAGGGACAGTTCAAAAAGAAATGACATTTTGTGACTATTATCTCCTACCTCTAAAGCCCACCCAAGAAGATGGACCTTAAGAGAAATTGGTTCTATAATGTTTTTTCTTCAATCTCGCCTAGTTAATAGTTAAGGAAATAACATTAGACACTTCTTAAAATAAGGTTCACTGCTGTATCTTCAGTGATAGGCACAATCCTGGAATATAAGAGATCTGTGATAAATATTCCAAGAGTGAATTGATGGATAGATGGGTAGATAAATAAGGAATTTATGAAATTTTATATATAGTTCTCATTCTTTATTTTTCCTCATAAAATTTTTGGTCATATGCGTTATATTATTGTGTTGTACTTGGCTTTTGACCCCCAATCCCCCGCAGAAATTTATGAAAATTGCAGAAGGATTTTTAGCTAGGACCAAAAATGACATAAATATGATATATATTTAGATGCTCCTCACTTTTCAATAACAAATGCCCTTCCTTATCATTTGCCCATTAGTTTGAGAAATATGTTGATATTAAATTCTGACACAGGACAAGGGCCCACTGGAATGGTCACTGCAAGGCATATTCTGCTCACTTTTCCAGGAATTTACCTCAGTAAGTGTAAATTCAGATGCTATCTTCCTCTTAACTTCTGCAACATCTTAACTAAGATATGTTCGCCTTTGGATTGTGAGGGTACCTATTGTTCCCCCTTTAACTGGCAAAAGCAGCCCAGATTTCCTTTTGTAACTTAATAAAAATCCTGTCTGTACAATCAGAGGCCATAACTGTTACTACAAGTTATCCAGTTAGGAATGTCCTCCTTTAATGGTCTAGCCTCCACCTTTCCAGATAACCATTGCACAAATAGAATATCTTCAAAGAGTGTGTGTCCTACTTCATATCCTCAGCAATTAGCATCGTGTCAGTTGAGAAAATGAATAAATATTGAATCATCCTACCACAGTGATATACTTTAGTTCACTGGAATTCAGTCTGCGCTCAATGCTTTGGGAAAGGCAGCAATACCAAATTTGTCCTACTTTCAAACAGAGCATAAACCTTTATTTCTCCTACGAATCAACAAGGCACCGCAATTTTCTTCCTATCCCAATTTGTTCCCACTAAGTAGAAGGAAAAAAAAAATGAAATCGCTCAGTGTCTAGTATTGGCAGACTGTTCCCCCCAAAAGAAGACAAAATACATGCATTGCTTTTCTCAAACTCCACCGTCTCTAAACAGCTGCCTCAATTTTCCTAGAACTATTCCTTACTAATAGCTTTATGGTATCTCCTATCTATGATTCCTCTTTCTGTCATTTTTTTCTCTGTAGTGCCTACATTAAGTTTGAAATGCTTTTAACTAAGTGCTTGAGCTAGTGGGTGAGTGCAAGCCTTGGAAAATGTGTCTAATACTACTATATCCTAGTAATAGTTGCAGATTTTCTTTCCTTTTGTTAAATACCAAAATCAAAATAAGCATTGCCTAGCACTAAATTGCGAAATAACAAAAATGATCCACTATTTAGTCTAAATATGAATCAAATTTAATATCTTCCTAGAGAAATAAAATATAAGAGAAGCAGAGTATGAATCAATGAAGACAGATTCTATTCGAATAGTCAATATTCCTGGATCTTTAGAGAAAAATATGTAACTAATCTCAGCTTTCTTGATACATTCAGTGAAAAGTGAGACATTTTCTTCCTGAGAAAGAATTACAGTAGCTGGCGAGACAATGGTCATTGTTGGTCACAAAGCCACCATAGATCCTAATGGCTCCGAACATCAGTTTACTTAACCAGTAATTGCTATTTGGCATCTCCTATACACAATTCTTTTTTTCATTTTTCTTCTGCAGAGTCTACATTAAGGATGAAAAGCTTTTAACTAAGTGCATAGAAAATAGCCATTTAAATCAGTCATAGAAAAGAATTGATAACAAACATTTTCAAAACATCTATAATTAAAACAATTCATGCACTAGGGAGAAAATTCTCTTACTCTCCCAAGGAGAGAAAGAAAGACAAAGGAACAATACTGAACCAAATCTTTCGAGGAAGGCTTTCTAGGCTCTGTCCACTGTTTTCATTTCAATTCCCACATTAGTTTTCTGATCAGCTTTATTAACCCCACTTAATATAGAGACACTACTTTAGCTTTCTTTTTTTTTTTTCAAATTTGTATACGTGTGTGTGTTACTAGGGATTGAACCCAGGAGCACTCCACCTCTGAACTACATCTCCAGTCTTTTTTCTTTTTTTCTTTTTTTTTGAAACAGGACCTTACCAGGTTGCTCAGATAGGACTCAAACTTGTGATCTTCCTGCCTCAGCCTCCCTGAGTTCTAGGTGCTGGGGTTATCAGTGCGCACCACCACATCACTGAGAGATTAAATCTTGAAGACAGGCAACACAACATTTTAATAAAGTACAAATAAAGATTTTAATACTGTCACTTGCAAATGGAACATGGCTAAGATTTGACTCTTCAGGAATCAACAATGTGGTGTCTCTTTCTAATTGGGTCTAATCTTATGGCCCAATGGATGGGAGCTGAAGAGGTCACCTCAGAGACACAGAGGCTGTGATAAAAGAATTTCGTGGCCAGAGAAGAAGAGGAAAGACACCTACATGCAGTTTGGGAGAGAGGAAGAGGACACAAAAGAGAGGTGATAGTCATTACATGTCCGGGTTTCCCCCTAAAGTCTCTCCTCCTGTCTCTCCACCTCCAGCCTGAGTGGACATCTCAGTGAGGTGAGGTCTGAAGGAGAAAGCCAAATGCACCAAGATGAAGTGGCATCATGCGCAGATGGCAAAAAGCAGTGAAGTGACCAGCTGAGCAAACTGATGCTCAGTATTGTTGAGGTAGACAGTTCATGATCGTCGCACCAATTATAATTCTATCTTTTAGGAAAATAAAACACCTGATTTTCACTCAATGTATGGGGAGAACTGAAAGGAATCACAAGTTTTTGCCCAAGATCCAGATAAGTTGACTAAGAACAGAATCCATCATCTCCAGGGTATAATCTGGTCCTGTGTACTCTGCTCATTATCTTCCTCATGCTGCACCTGCTACTGGAGAAAGGAGACGACATCCTGGGTGCATCTTCGGTCCCACCTTCTGGGGCACCGAGGTCACGCAGCATGTCAGGCCGAGAGGAAGTCTAAACTCGCTGCCTTGCACGCAGTGTGGGAAAGCACAGGAGCCCTGACACAGCTCCTGTCGGTGAGCAAAATGGCTAAGAATTGGACCAGGAAACTTTCTGAAGGGAGCTGCCATCCCAGAGTCAAAGTGACTTCATCACCAGAGAGGCTGGCAAGGCTCTGAAACTCAGATGGAGCCCACCGATGGGGAGGAGACTCTGAGCCCGGCAGTAGCAGATGCTCTAGGTAATCAAGGGATACCATCATGGCACAGTGAGCAGGGACCTGGCGAGTAACCCAAGACCTGCACACAAAGCCACCATGAAGATGTTCGCTCAGAGAGAACAACTGAAATCTGAACATTTTCTATATGTGCCAGCATTTTAAGTCTTTTATAGGAAAGAAGTAATAACAAATACTTCAAAAACCCATGACTAAAACAGCCCATGACACATACATCGAACAGCCCCGCTCTGCACACAGTGTCTCATTATAGCTAAGGACACTGAGAAATCACTCAGAATTGTTGCTACAACACCACAGAGCTCATGGTGATGAGATCTGTTTAGGAAGTAAACTGCACACCAAACTCTATTATCCTTGCACCTTTCGGTCTCAGGGTGTGTAAATGTGCAGCCCAACTGCAATATGATTCTAAAAACAGCCAATGAAACAAACTCCACAAAACAAGGCCACACAGTTATTCCCCTTCTGTCAGCTGAGATCATTAGCCTCAGACAACCAAGTCAAAGCCAAATCATGAATATATCCTCAGCATGGTTTTAGGTTATATACATTCATTCTCAGTTCTGGGATCTTTATATTCTTAGAGATGAAACTTCGCCACACAGACAATTTTCTCCAGGGTTATTTTCTGGAGCCCCAACCCTTGCTGTGTGTGCCACCAAATTTTGACCACCTTGTAATTTTTTTTTCCTAGTCAAGGTGCTTTATATAAAATAAAATCTTAAGAGAATCGTTATCAGAGTGGATTTCAAAGATGAAACTTACTGTGATTAGAGAGATAATAGTTACCTAATCACAACTAATAGAATACTCTAGGTTTAATAGGAAATGTAAGAAAAAAATATATATGCATCTATAAAACTGAAAACTAGTCGATTTAAATTGTGATAGCTGATAGGCAAGCAAGTTAGAACAAAGAAAGCTGTATATGTTTTGTGAGTTGTAAGAGTAATTAGTCATTCAATCAACAAGCATTTGTTCAGCCCATCTACATTTTTGGTACTTCTCAGGCACTAGGAATATAGCAAGATAAATATAGAAATTACCAACCCTCAAATAACTTATTTTCTATGTGGGCAGACAAACAATAAATAATTATATAAATTACATATCAGAAAGTGATAAGTGTTATATTATAAAGAAAAACAAAACAAAACAAGGTAAGAGGAGAACAGAAATTTTATAGAGAATGATGGAGAAAGTCCTCTCAATAATTTAACAAATGAGTAGAGATCTAAATTAAGTGAAGAAGAGATTAATGCAGAGATCAGGAAGAAAAAGAAGAAGTAGTAAGTTCATGGTCTTGAGATAGACATGAATCTGGCATGTTCGAAGGATAGCTAAGAGGCAGATAATGCTTGACTAGAGTAAGTAAAGGAGGGAGTAGAAGATGAGGTAAGAAACACCAATAATCAGTTCATTTGAGACCTTGTAGGCCAATGTAAGACACTGAATTATATTTTAAATGTGATGGGGAACCATTGGAAAGATTTGAGCAAAGAAATAACGAGATCATTTCTTTTTGAGAAGTGTCATTCCATTCGTTGTTTAGAAAATAGGTTGTAATATGACAAAGTGAAAAAGATGAAAAAGATCAGCTGTTGGATTAGTTCAGGAAGAAAATGAGAGTCATTCAGACCAAGGCAGGGGCAAAAGAAGAAATGAGAAATAGTCAGGTAGGCGACACATTTTAAAGATTAAGCGTAGAGGGCTTGCAGGTAAATTGATGCATGTGGAGAAAAGGAGACAGGCTGCGGCCCAGGGTTTGCTTAGAGCAACAGATAAATGATGGGGCTGTTTACTAAGATGGAGAGTACTCAGGAAGAGTTTGGTTATAGATTTACAGGAAAATTACATGTAGTTTTGGCATTTATTAGACCTCCAAGTAGAAATGTTGGCTGTTGGATAAAGGAATATGGAGTTCAAGAGAGCCTGGTCCTGAAGATGGAAATTTAAGTTATCACCATGTGGATCTAAATGAAATCACCTGGGGAGAAAATATAGTAGAAAAGAGAGAAGTTGGGCTGAGGATACGGCTCAGGGATAGAGCACTCACCTAGCCTAGATTGCACACGTGTGCATGTGTGTGTGTGTGTGTGTGTGTGTGTGTGTGATCCTGAGTTTGATGCCTTGTGCTGCAAACAGAGGGGCAGGAAGGAGCAGGAAGAGGTGGGAGGGGGTCAGTGGGGTGGGGAGGGAAAGGAAGGGAAGGGAAGAAACATCAAAGGACTGAGAGTCCCGAGCATTTCCAAATTGGCAGATTAGGAAATGAGAAGGAATCACCAAATTATAGTCAGACTCTGCTGTCAGGAATATGTGAACAATTTAGGGGAAGGTGTTGTATCAGACGAAATGAAGAAACTGTTTCAAAAAAGAAGGCTTAATCATTGCTATCTAATGCTACTGAAGGGTTAAGTATGGTAACAATTGAGATTTAATCATTGGATTTAGCAGTGTGACTGTTATTCATGCTTCTGATAAAAAAAAGAGTTTCAGACGAGAGATGAGAGCAAAGCCTGATTAAATGGGTTCGAGGTTGATATTACAAGTATTAGTTCAAGCATAAAAATTAGAAATGAGAGAAATGAAACCGTCCCTATTCATAGATAATTGTCTACATAGAAAAGCAAACTAATATACAGTATACTCAAAGGATTATAATCAATACAGCTGAGCAACAATACTTCTAAATATAAAATCAATAGGATTGCCATGCACAAAAACAAACAGAAAGTGAAAATTAAAATATTTAAGAGTATAATTACAGAGCATTATTGAAAGACATTAAAGGCCTATATAAATCAAGGGACAAACCATGTTCATGCACAGAAAGAGTATGCTTTGAAAAATGTCCGCTTTTCCCATGTTAATTGGGTACTTCATTGCAATTCCAATCAAATTCTCCCCGGGGTTTCTCATGGAATGTGAGTAGCTGATTGTGGATTTATGTGTATATGCAAAATATCAAGAAGAGCCACCATGGTTTTGAAAAAGGAAAACAGATGGCGAGACTTATAAAACTAGTAATTTTAAAATGTGTGACAGTGGCGTGAGAATGAACAAATAGATCAATGAAACAGAATAAAGAACACATAAACAGACCCAAATATATGTGAAGACTTGTTATATGGCATTGCTGATCAGTAAGAAAAAAAAATACTATCCAATATGCAGTGCTGATCAGTTATTCAAATTGGAAAAAAATGAAGTGCTTTGTTTTTCAACATTCAAAAGTAAATTCAGATACAATGAAACCACACATGTGAACTCAAATTTTAAAATCCTTTAGAATTGTGAGAATATATATACATATATGTATATATACTGTGTAAGTATATAATTCATTATTATATATATAATTTGAAGATAAAGTAAGATTTCTAAAATGAGAAAAAAGGGTGAAAGAAGAGGAAGAGAGTAGCTATACTAAAATTTTAAACTTCTGTGATTCAAAAGATGCCAAAGTAAAAAAATGAGATGAAATGTTTGTAATGAATATAACTGAGAAAACATTAGTATCCATAATATATAAAGAATTCCTGTAAGTCAGTAAGAAAAGCAACCTAAAAGAATAATCAGCACAAGTTTCAAACAAGTATTTCAAAGAAGAGGCCCTCCAAAGTGCCAATAAACATATAATCAGATGCTCTGTCACCAATAATCAGTGAAATGCACATCAAAGCCATGTTAATATACTTCTCACTCATGTTATTACCAGAAATCAAAAAATGTAACGCCTATCAGGGCACGATAAGAATGTAGAAGAGCAAGAACATTTCATTCACCACTGGTGAGAATGAAAATTGAAATGACCCCTTTGAAGAGTAATTTGTCAATATCAATATCTTGTCAAGTCAAAGGTGCACATAAACTGCACCCAGCTTTTAACTCTTGGTTATACAACCCAGAGAAAGTCTGATAGGAGAGCACGGTGGAGACAGAGTTTGGCCCCCTTTTCTCTCTATTCACATGTGCCCACTTGCACTTCCACTTTCTGCCAGGAGTTGAAAGAGCGCAAGGCCCTCATCAGAACCCAGGCAGATGGCAGCTGCATGCCGTTGGACTTCCCAGGCCCCAGGACCACCAGCCAATGTAAATCTCTTGCTTTATCTCCAGTCTCAAATATTCTATTATAGCAACAGCAAATGGACTAAGAGGATCACCTATTAGAAAAGCCCCATATCTAGAGGAAAAAGACCTGACTCCTATCCCTACCCTGCCCAGTCAGTGCTGAGAGCCGCCTGAGGAAGCAAAGACAGCGGTAAACTCGGAGGGGAATCAGCTGAGAACATCACCAACATTGTTCCCTGTGACAGGAGGTCCCAGTGGCCCTGTTTTCGTGGTGTCAGTTGGGTCTGTCTGTGGCAGAGTTTAAGGATGGGATGTGATACAAGACAGAGAAAACAGCTCTAAATGTGTTTGTGGCGTTTTACTTCTAAAGCTGAGTGGTAGAGATGACAGTGTTCACTTATCATTCTCTCAGCGAAGGTTTGCTATAATAGGGAAGCCAGCAATAGGATTAGGGAATAAGAGCTATTTTAGCTTTATCGATGCTGATCCAGTATCTGACACACAACAAAAAGGCAAGTTGTGGGACCCAAGCCCTTGAGTGCTAACAGAGGCTGAGTCTCAGTGCACAAAGGAGGATGCCGGCCCTACACAGGAGCAGGAAAACATTATCCACGCTCAGGAAGAAAAAAGGCTGAATTTGTAAGTAAAGGTGAAGGGAGAAGAATAGATTCCTCAGTGGGAAGATAAGCAAGTTCTCTAATGCTCAGCAAGAGCGAGAACGAGCAAAGTGGTTTAGGAGGTTGAGGAGAGTGGAATTGGCAGGGAGTCTCAAGGGCTCACTTGAGGTTTGTGGTCAGAGATTTAAAATGATACCATCAGCATCACCCGCTGTAGGCAGGCATCCAGTCAGCCCAGAGATGGATGGGGTCTTGGGGTTACCCAAGGTGAGTTTTTGCCAATCAATTACCGTGAAAGGAGATAAAAGTGGGGGATTTGGGGATACAGAGAAGGAAATATTATAGTGATGGGTTGTGGGAAGTGAGGATACAACTGTAAGAAGAGGAAAAACAAGGTGAGAGTTGAGGGTTCCTAACACTGAGTCCAAGAACTATTTAAACACAGACACTGAAAAGATAAGATACAATTATCAGAGCGTGCGGTGTTCAAAACTGTGATTCTGGAAGTAGTAGAATTCAAGGTTTAGGACGTAACAATGGGAGTAGGCTTTGATATGGGCTGAAGTAAATGTAGGAACTCAGACACCAGAATGTAGATGTGTAAGTCACCTCGCCTAATGACAATAGTAGTAGAGAAAAAAATAGTGAATCATGTGCTAAAATATTCAGTCAATAACGAGAAGTGTCAGAAAGAACTACAGATAACCAACAAAAAAGAGGAGTGGGTAAGACTAATCAGCAAGTATAAAATACTGTTCTGTGAAAGCAGTTTTGTTCTAGATTCTACTTTTATTTGGAGATGCTTGGAAATTATTTGTTTTGCATTTTCTTATTTGCATTTTTTCAAACACAAAGAACACTGGATAGAATAGTTCAGTAGAAAACCAAATGCTCCTTTCTTGGATTACTAAACATTAGTATATGAACTTTTAAAAATTTTATTAATTCATTTAATTTTATTTTTTGCTTTACTGAGATATTTTAAGTAAATTTCAGATATCAAGGATTTTATCCTAAATATGTCCGTGAGCCTCTCTAAAAATAAGAACCTATCCTTAATACAGCTACACATCATCACTTCAAAAAGCAAACAACTAACTTTGATATATCTAATGCCAACTTTGTAATTAAATTTCTCCAGTTGCCCCAAAATATCTCAAACAGCTTGTTTTCTCAAAATATGTTGCAATCAAGAATCACACATTGTATTCAATTGCTGTGTCTCTTTATAAAGAACAGTAAACTTTCTCCCAAAATACACACAGATTTTCTTTCTTACAACATTGACTTATATAAAAAGGCAGACCATATCTCCTATAGAATGTGGATTCTGTAGGATTTATCTGATTATTTCTAGATTAATCTGATTATTTTCTCATGGTATCATTTGACTCTTTTTCCCTTTTCCTCAGGATTTTCCATAAACTGGAACTCAGATCTAAAAGCTTTATTACTTTCAGTTAAGCATTTCTGGTAACAATACTTTGTAAGCAATGTTGTGAATTTTGTATTGCATCACATCACGTAATTATTTGTTCCACTATTTGTGATGCTGAGATTGATCTCTATGATGACAGTATACAACCAAAGCGATACCTGGAAAAGACGCTGTTTCTTAAAACATTCGATTTTTAATCTAATCCCTCCCCAAAAGCCCAGGAACCAGAAGCATGCAGTAAATACAACAGGTTGGAGATCTGCCATTTCAAAGAAAGTTATAGAAATTTTTGACACTGAAGAACTTATATACCAGACACAGTCTTACAGACATTGTTATTAGAATGGCAGGAATTCCTTATGGGGAAAATTGTGAAGACTCATAAGAAGTTAGGCATTATTTTATTCCCTTTATTATTACTCTAAACCTGAAACTAAATGATGGCTAGAATATAGATCCTTCCAAGAAAATGAAAAAAAATCTATAGACACAGCTAAGAATAATTTTGTATTATGTATGCTGGCCAAACAAGCGGGTCTTGGGCTGCATCGCTGAAATAGCATCACGTGCTTGCAAGACTCTCGTTGCTTTTTGTAAAAAGCCCAGGAGGGTAAAGGCCAAAGAAAGAAACTTAATTAAAATACATTTTATATAGTTTGTCAAGTTGCTATTGGGAAGCAGTAATGGCCCCTGAAATACAAAAAAAAGTATTCCAGAATTTACTTGGCCATCATAGGTAGCAAAAATTAACTTGAAACACACATTTTCTGTCCCCAGATATTTTTTCTATTGGGAGAATAAATATAATCAGCATAGTATAGAGGTTTTCTACCTGCTAACAGAGATGACCTGCTGTATCTTGATTACTTATTTAGGAAGCAAGAGGAAGTCTTTCTAACCCTGACGGGTACTGACGATCCTTCAGGCATCACTAGCAAGGCCAACCGCCAGGCCAGAGAGACACTCAGAATCTCCTTTCAGGGTGATACTTGAGAAATGTCCACTGTTCATTTCTGAGCCAAAGAGCATATTGAGAGGCTGTGAAGATTCCCATATGAGGCAGACTGATGCTGCTTGTCTTCTACATCCACTGTATCGCATCATACTCACACAGGTTGTATCTGAAGCAGGAGGCATAGTTTTTACGACCCATTGCATTTCTGAGTTGCCAGAGATCTTGTGAAAATTATGAGTTCTCAAGCTTCGTCTGATTATACTGACAAATACCTGAAGGTAGAAGCCAGGAGAGGAGTCTTAGTTATTGGTGGAATCTACCAATGATGCATGTGCCCTCAAAAGCAGTGTTGTTTAACATCCCTTATTTTCTCAATTGCGGGAACTCTGGCTGAGTATCAGTTCAGTTCCATCCCCTCTGATCAGACTCAATGGTTACCATTCCCAAGAAAAACTTCATACTAGCACCCCTTCTCTCCAGTAGAAATTACAGCTGATGTATCTTGAATGGGAATTTTGTTGTACACAAATGGGTAGTCTGTGGTGAACTAAAAGGGAAACAAATATCACGATCTAATAGGATGAGATTTTATCTTTGACCTTTGTTTGACACTTTGATTCTGGCAAGTCTTTTAAAAATATGTAGCTGAATTTACTGTTTTATTCCAATTTATTGATATTCACCTTTTAGAAGATAAATTGTGTGTGTGCATACACGCACGTGTGTGTACATGTGTGCACACTTGTATGTAGTTATTTCGAAGAGTAATACAGTTCATTCTACTTTCCATCTTCTTTATTTTAATTCTTCATCATTTTTTTTCTTGTCTTTTGTCCACTTTGTTGCTTTTGTTATACAGGTTATTTTTTTTTATTCCCTCTCCTCTCTCTGCCAACATTAATTTGGAAGTTCACCTACTCTTTTCAAATTGACTAGTGACCTACAAAATTTAACAGTATTTTCATTGTTAGCAGTCCCTGAATTCTGAATATGAGATTTGAGAAAAAGCTTATTCTCAACTCTAGCGCCATTTCCTTACTCCTGCCCTTAACTTCTTCCTGGATAGTCAAGATACTTTAGAATTTCAACCTCAGGATGTCATTTAGTTTTCCCTTATGTCTCTTTAAGATTTACTTAATACTTGTACTATCATTCTCCATTCGTAGTATCATTATTCATTGAGATAAATGGGCAGATAGATAGATAGATAGATAGATAGATAGATAGATGATAGTCAGCCTTCCATCACTGTGACAAAATACCTGAGAAAATCACTTAAAGGAGCATGGACTGACTTTGTTTCAGGGTTTCAGAAGTCTCAATCTATGGCTCTTGGGTTGTATTGTCTTTGGGCCAGTACTGATCAAAATATACAATGAATATTTAAATTTTAGAAATGTATTATAGTAAAAGACACATTGCTATTAAACCTCTTCAAAATACTCCCTCTTGCTTCAAACACATTTGTCCCATCATTCTTGCCACTTTTGAAGCAGTTTTAGAAGTCCTCTTTTATGATTGTCTTTAGGAGGTATATCAAAAACACAGTGAAGCCCATGCCAAGTGCCATCCAACCAAAAGGTAAGCTTGTAAGAACATTAGAGGGCATCCTCATTTACCTTATTCACTGGATCTGGCACCGTGCAACTTCTGGATCCTTCTCAAAGTAAAAATTCCCATAGAAAGGCAAACATTTGAATCCATTCAGGACATCAAAGCAACCATAACAGCACAACTAAAGATATTCATGAAGGGGGACTTCCAGAACTGCTTCAGAAAGTGACAAGAATGGGGTGGTAAGTATATTCTAAGCAATAGGGAGTATTTTGAGGGGGGTTAATGGTAATGTATCTTTTACTGTAATTTTCTGGGGGATGCTGGGGTAGAACTCAGGGCCACCGAGCTAAATCTCCAACTCCTACTGTAATTTTTTTTTAATTTAAACATTCACCACATGTTTTGATCACAGCTCATATATAAATCTTAGATCACAGTTGCTATTTTTTCTGAAGACCTCATTCCAGCTCTCCATCTAACAAATAGAATTCAAACGCTAATCTTCTGTTAACAACTTTTTCCCTTACTTGCTTTCAGGGTCCTGATGCATAGAATATTGTTTCCCATCCTTTGGTTTTTAGTCTAATAGTTTCTTTTTGGGCTAGATGAGTCTCTCAAATGTAAAAGATCATTGGAGTTTTGATTTCTGATGCCATCTGTATCTTTTAGTTGGAAAGTTGAGTCCTTTTACCTGGAGAGTTATTACTAAAAGGTGTTCACTTATTCCCTCATTATATTCTTTTTCTGTTGTTGATGCCTTTATTTTTCCTCTTTTCTTTAAACTCACCTTGCTTTATGTAATTATTCGATCTGACGTTTTGGCTTTCTTGGTGTAGTTTTCTCTGTCTAGGCTATTCTTGAGTATCTTTTGGAGTCCTGGTTTGGTGTTCATGTATCTGTTAAGATATTCTTTCTCATGGACTTTCCTTATTTCTCCACCAATTTTGAAAGATAGTTTTGCAGGATATATTAGTCTTGTTTGGAAGTTGTTTTCTCTTAGGGCTGTATGTGCTTCACTCCAAGCTCTCCTAGCCTTTAAAGTTTGTGTTTAAAAGTCTTCTGTGATCCTAATGGTTCGTCTTTATGAGTGATTCTTTGCTCTGACAGCACATGCCAGCATTCATGGATAGCAAGCTGAATGTCTCACAAACAACCCTCTATTGTGTGGGGGGAGGAATGAGTGGCTTACTTTATTTTCTGGTGTTGCGCAAGCCTCCTCTCTCCCCATAGGCCTGCCTCTCACCAGCAGGGGCGCACTCAGTTCATTCTGTCCTTTTCTGCTTTTGACTTCTCTGAATCCCAGGATGGGATGCCTCACTTTGCTGAGTCCAGGGCAGCAGGTAGAGTGACTGTGAGGCTATTCAATCAGCCAGGACATCACTGAAGGGCCGGCTCCCTCCCTCAGTCCGAGCATCTCCCAAGATGGCATGTCTGGGGTGGGGGGGGTGGGATGCCGTGATGAGAAGTGGTCCAGCTGCCCTCATCCAGCCTCCAAACTCTGGATTTTAGTCCAGCCAGATTTTTTTTCTTATTTATCCTCTCGTATCACACTTTATCCCTTGCCCCATACACACACACACACACACACACACACACACACACACACACACACGCACTTTGGGGTTTCTGCTTTTCTCCAGCACCAATACAGAGACACTCACCCTTGTCGTTGCCCCCTGGGCAACCATCTTCTCTCCCTCCCATCTGTTTTAAATATAAAAGTAGTCTTTGAGATTTTACTCTTTTAAAACTGCTTTAGATATTTTATTTTCACTTTTAACATCTTATCTAAATTATATATTTGTTACATTTGTTATTCACTTATTGACTGTCCTACTTGCTAGAATACAAGTTCCATGAGGCAGAAATCTGTATCTGTTTCCTTTACAGATGTGCCTCCGTTGTCTGTAACAGCATTTGGAACACTTGGAATGTTTAGCACGTACTCAGTGAATGAATATTGAGTAAACAATTTTTAAATTTTTTTTTTGTGCTACTTACTTTCTCAAATATCTGGCAATCCTGGGGTATCCCATCTTGTTAATGAATGAAGGCAGCTGGAACAGATTTTCTCTGCAAGAACCATACAAAGGTCTGTTTCCTTTCATGGGAGGACAAGCTGTAAGCAGGTCTCCATCCAGGTGCTTGGAGACTGTGCAGACACACTGGACCGTGCCAGATCCTGCTCCAGCCTATGCACTCTTGCTAATTGGGCCAAAATTGTGAGGGCTACAGCAATATGACACCTCAACAAAGCAATTAGTATCTTTAAAGTGAAGCTCTGAATTTCTATGAGTTTAATCTGAGGCTTAATACACAAGGCCAAAAACTCTGTGTGTCGTTGATGGAAGGATGAGCAAGGAAAGATGGAGGAAGTAAGGCTGGGGCATCTCTTTTGAGGATTTCCCTTTAAATGATCATTCTGATGGGCACCTCCTTGCAACTTTTGTTCTGTCTGGATGCTGTCTCTGAGTGAATTAGAATTACTCAGAAGGGCTAATTCTCCACCTCAGGCTTCTTTGCATGTTTACAATAAAGTGTTTTCCATTCTGATTTATTCCTCAATGTAATCCCATCTATCCTCAATCTCCCAGAAATTCTCTGTGAAACTGCTTGGTTGATGATGCTCCATTGAAAATAATGTCACGATGATTACTATTCCACGTTTGTCCTACAGAGCATGGTCCCTATATCCATGTCATGTTGCAAACAATGCCTGGGAAGGAGCAAGATGTGACTAAGACATTAGAATGATTCCCCACTCATCCACAGAATCCACACTCGACATACATGTCATACAAAATCCACATCTCATTTGCTGCAGAATTCTTTATAAAGATTATATAAATCCTTTAGTCTAATACCATGTTTGTATTCAAATACCCAAAAGGCACTGGCAGAATTGATTTTTATTACAAATTCCTCTATTTAAAAAAAAGCAACTATTTTATTCTTGGTTATAATCACAAAATGATAAACGGACAGTTTTTAAATGTATGTCAAATTTCTTTTGTGATCACCAAATTGAAAAATATTTCTAAATGTGTCCCACCGTGATAACTGAGTGCGGCTTTGGTATTCTCCAATCTTCGATTTCAATCTGTCAGAAATCCAAAGAAATGCACTTCAGAGTAAATTTTCTTGAAGATGAAAAATTTCTTACAGATTTAATTCATTCTAGTAGTTTGATTGTTAGTTGTTTCCCCAAGTTAATTGTAAAATAGAATAAATACAAACTGGGTTACTTTACAACAAAAGTGACACGGGAGCCCAAGATGTTCTATGCAGATACTAACGGCAGGTGCCGTCTCTCTAGGATAAACGCAGGTTGTTGCAAAGGAGATAGAGAGCAGGGACTGTTCCTGAAAGAGGGTGGAAAGCCTCCGAGTGATAATTTATATGATTTCTTTGAGGCATTGATCTAAACCATTCTTGCCTGAAAAACAAGGAAACAGCAATGTTTCTTAACAAAGTCGGTGGCTGCCTATATGACTTAATCTAAAGTTTTCTCCAGGAGCTTCCTTTGAATGTGATACTGTGGTGCCTGGAATTCACGAAATGGGACCTGTTCTTTGAGTCCTTCAAGAAGTTCCTGTGAATAGAGAAAAGATTCTTGCAAGGAAAGCAGAGCTTCAAGCTAAGAGAGATCTTCGAGGGCACGGATGCCTGATTTTCACCCCAATTATTAGCTGTAATATTTCCAGCAAGCTGCATCATCTCTCTCTCCCATTTAAGGTGCCTATAATATTTTTAAAAGTCACTCAAATTCTCTTAAGAAAGAAATTGATTGTATTGTTACATTTGGTAAAATATCATAGGGAAACACCCCCGCCAAAGGACAGGCAGAGCCGAGGTGACCCTGAGAAGTGGTCACTTTCTAATACTCTCTTGCCACTTTTGTGCTTCTCAAAACATTTAAATTTTCTATTCTACTGCTCATCTTCTCTGCTTTTGCATCTCAAACATGTCTAGAAACGTCACCCTGGTCATGAGGCCTAAAAATTGTTAATTAAGCAACTTTCTGCTGCATTTTTTCTTTTAAAAAATATTTAATTGAGAAAAATAAAGATTGTATATATCCAAGGTGTACATGATTTGTTATGAGTGTACATTTTGTAATGATTACCACAGACAAATTAACTAACATCCATCTTCAGTTGTCACTGTGCCTCAGGTTGCCGGCACGTACAGATGTAATAAGTCCACTTGTTTTTGTCTTGTAACTAAATTTTGTCACTTTTGACCAACAGCTCCCCATTTCCTCCACCCTCTTCTTCCTGACAACCACCATCCTACTCTGCTTGTATTGGTTGGGTTTTTTTGGATTCCACACATAACCGAGATCATACAGTATGCCTTTCAGTGCCTGGCTCATTTCACTTAGCATAATGTCCTCCATGTTCACCCACAGTGCCATAAATGTTAGGATTTTGTTCTTTTTTAATGGGCAAATAATATTCAGTTTTACACACACAGAGACACACAAATACACAACACGAAATTTCTTTATCCATCATCCATCAAGAAAAATTTAGGTTGTTTCCTTGTCTTGCCTATTGTAAGTGATGCTGCAGTGAACATGAGGGTCAGCTTGCTGGATTTTTTTGTTCCACGTCCAAAAGGGGGAAAGATCATACTGTGGCAACTTGTCTTTTCAGGCCAAACCATCCACTGAACTCTGCAGCTCCTATAAGGCAGTAAGCGACCCATTATGAGGCAGGCATTCACCCCGGCCGATAACCACAGCCCAGGGATACGTGGCCACACAGAGTGCAGGTCCAGCTCAAACTGCAGCAGCAGGGAGGCAGCAAGAAATGTCCTCGGTATATTTTCTTAATCTCATTTTCTCATCAGCAAAATGTAGACAGCCATCCATTTCACAAATATTCCTTAAGACTGGGGTATTTTATTGACTTTCTACTTAAGTAAACTTAGAATGGCATATCTCCCTTCAGTGTTTTTTCAGCAAATGCCACTGACTTAAATTCATTTAATATAACTGACATCACTGATGGTGATTGTCTTCACAGTTAATCTACATTTCAATATTAGCATACATAAGAGTTGCCCGCAAAGTACACAGACATTGCCTGACTTTTTGGGACGCCTTATTGAGACCAGCTTCTTTCAATGTCTTCTATTTGTGAAATATTTTATAGTCTACAAAGTGCTCTGGCATTGATACCATCATTCCATGTGACAATTTGTGTCCGTTGTGGATGATATCACATAGATTTTCCTTCCAAGGTCTTGTGTGCCTATTTCTGCTGAGTCTCTCTTGCCCTGAGGCCAGAGCTCCGCTCAAGTGGGCCTCATGGATGCCGGCAATGCTTCTTCAAGGCAGAAGGCTTCCAGATGCACGATTCATGATTTAAATTTTAAAATGACAAAAATAGCTCCGTAGACAATCCCCAAGTGTTAAATGTTAAAAAATTATTCGATGATACCTGTTTAAGTATGATGAGGCATACATCATTCAGGACGATCTGGACAGGTATAGAGACCACAGGAATGGAATTTGTGCAGCGGGAGAGCGAGATGGGATTCAATTCTATTTCAAACACAGTGTAGGCAAAGGAGGACTTAGAGCCAAGGAGCAGTGTGGGGATGAGTAGATGGACAGTTACTAAGAGGAAATATCAGGGGCAGAGGGGATTCTGGCAAACCAACCCGAAAAGATTCTTACTAAAGGCAACAAAGGTGATGAGACATTATTTGGGGTATGGTGGAGGAGAAGGAACCTTATCAGTTATGGAGGGTGATCAGATGGCAACTATAGGAGATTCGTGTCAAAGTGACCTAGCTGGGTTCTTGCTAAAACTGGGTTCTACAAGGAATGCACATTCTACAAGGCATGTACATAGAGGAAGTTGCAGAGCCTGGCTAAAGTTTGTCCAAGCAAAGACTCCTGCCTGTTGCTAAAGGAGAACATTCAGGACAGGAGTGCTCTGAAAGATCAGGGAGCTAAAGAAACAGTGCCTAACCCTAAAGTAAAGGATGAAATTGAAGATATTAATGTAGTCTAGGAACTGTCTTGTAGTTTTCTGATTGTACAAAAGCAAGAGCACACCTCTTGTGATTTGTATTCCAAACCTCTCGATAACTTCCACTACTGGTAAAAATATTGGATAATTATTACCATATTTATACCATCAAGGGTAGAGGAGCTTTAGGTGTCTTAAGGAACCAGGATTCTTAAGAAGCCTTGTAAAAGATAACCCTATTAGAGTCTTATCCACAAAATGTTGCTATCCTCCTCCATGAATTCTTCCTACGTAGAAAAAAAAATTTCACATGTAATTGGACCTGTGCTTTCTATCCTGGATTCACCATTAAGTACGAATCTTATGAACGTAGCAATCTAATAGTAGCTTTTGTTGGATGTCTTTCTTATCAGCTTCTCAGTTTCCAAACTCATCAAATATTAAAGTTATTGAAACAAAAACCAAGTCTCCAGTACCTGAAACATTTATTTTGAACTACACTGAGAATATAAAGCAGTAGGACAGGAAATAAAAAGAAGTCGATGTAAGTACAATGTTCTCTTTCTCCCAGAATGTGTATTCTAAAAGAGAAATACTGAGAGTACCGAGAGACCAAAGATGGGTGAAATTACTGGCTGCCAAAAGGAACTCACTGTCTATGGGGTCAGGAATAATGAGAACCAGTGTTGGCATTGCCTTTGCTCCCAGATCCCTCTGCAGTTTGGGCAGGTCACTGAAACTCTTCATCTACTTGTCTTAAATTCATTCACACAGGAATATCTGATCTGCTTACATCAATCAGCTACTTAAGGTATAAAATAGGATTGTATATGAGAAATTATTTTGAATAGTTAAGCACTGCTCTGTGAAATCAGGAACAAGAGGAAGGTAGGTTACTTTTCAGAACCCAAAGAATAACATTTTTTTTTTTCTTTTTTTGCTCTCTGCCACTGCAGAGAGGCCTGTAACGTTAAGTAATTTTCTTTTCTTGGATATAAACAGCTCAGGAAAAAACGTTCTTCCTGTGATGTGTTCTCCCACCATCATCCCTCCAGGACTCTTAGGCTTCTGCTTATACTTTTCTCGATAATATTGAGGATTTTACTGGCCTTTTCTCAAAGCCCCTTTGGCTACTGACTGCAGCCCAGTTCCAAAGCCAAAGCCATGTATTTCAGGATTTGGGTACTACAGTACCTCGGTTTTAGGTAGCAAAGCCTTTTCTGATTATCCATTCCTGAGTTAACAAACCACTCCAAAACAGTGACTTCAAACAACAAAAAATATTAATTTTGTTCAGAAGTGTGCCAGTGGGATAAGGCTTGGCTGGTTCGTGTTTGCTGCACAGGATCATTTAAGGCTGCTTGACTGGAATCTGGAGGACCCACCTCAAGACTGGCCACTCCCA
This sequence comes from Hystrix cristata, assembly GCA_004026905.1. Lineage (NCBI taxonomy): Eukaryota > Metazoa > Chordata > Mammalia > Rodentia > Hystricidae > Hystrix > Hystrix cristata. The sequence goes on from PVJO010012381.1 coordinate 39,701, forward strand.
TACGTGGCGAGTGAGTTAGTGCTGGCCCCAGCTGGGTGCTCACGTGAGGCCATGGCCTGTCCACGTGGGCTTCCCCACAAACTGTTCAGGCTTCCTCGTGTCCAGGTGCCAAGACGGAGAGAAAGAAAGAGAAAGTTCATTTTCTAAGCTTTGGGCCTGAGACCTGCCATAGTGTCCTTCCCACCCTATTCTGTTTACTCTCATCATGACATACTGGCAGAGCCACCCAAGCCAATATGTAACAAGGATGACTGTGAAGAGTCTTGGTTATTCTGATTTTATTAGGAATGTTTTTAATGTTTCCAATGGACTTAGCATTGGCCTGCATTTGCTTTGGGATATCAAAGAAGTATCCATATATTTCTATAGTTTGCTAAGATATTTTATCAAGAATAAATGTTGAATTTTTGGCAAATGCCTTTTTGGCATCAATGAAGAGGATCGTATAATTTTTTTTAATCTATTACAATGTTAAATTATACCAAAATATTTTATTACTGAATCCTCCTTACCTTCCTGGAATAACCTGACTTGATAATGGTGACTTAACTTTGCCTTATATTTATTTTTATCGTATTTTATGTGTCTCTCTTTCCCACACCAAACTAAAAAATCTTTGAGATCAAAAGATATTTATTTTTTTATTGTCTCCTCCAAGTCAAGTACAGTGACCGGTACAGAGCATGTACTTAGAAATATTTGTAGACTGAATTAAATAAATTACAAGTATCAAAGTCTTCTCTACCTCATTTCTTAAAAAACATTGCATCTCTGACAAGCAGAGTGTTGATCAAACACTCCTTTTCTCTGTGTGTGTGTATTGCTTGGTCAAAGTTAATATATTTAAAACCACAATGCTGCAAACAAGCAGATAACTAGAGTTCAAGGGATCTATTTATAAGAAATCAACTCATAGTATTTGCAATCCATTTCTTACACACACATGCACACGCACACACACACACACACACTCACATATTACCTGATCTTGCTGCAAGGGATTATAATAACACCCCTTTCCAGATAGCCAGTGGGACCACTTTGTCAATGGTTAGAATCATTACCCCCGAAAAACGTCCTTTCATGCTTTCATTCTTGCTGCTTTTCCTACTGTTACAGTGTTCTGAATCCCCCGCTCCCCTGATTGTGTTCTTAATACCTCAGTATGCCAGCAGACATTTTAAACAGGTTTGCTAGAATTCAATGTGCTTCCACATTACGCTAATGCACTCCAAAAGTAGCTTTAATCACAATCACATTAACCGCTGTGGAAAGACATTACTACTCTTTATATATTCAAAATTAATATATGTTTCAATATAAATGATACCTAATAATGGGACCTTATGACTCAGAGATGGTAGACATGAGAGAGGGCCAAATATTGCAAACACACACACTCCTAAATAGGCAAAGCTTTACTGGGGGATAGAGTGAGGGGCTTCAGCCAAACTGGGGCTTTGGCGTAAGGGAGCAAGAAACTAGTTGAGAGAATGATGAAGCTGCCACCCAGAACAAAGACAGCAGTAGGTTTTTATCAGTTTCTTGGGCTGGGCTACAGTCTGGTAATTTTCCCTGGCCAGAGGCATGGTTTCAAAAAAATGTTTCTTTTTGTGACAGGTGGTCACAGTTGACTAATCCTAGAGACTGTTGAATTTTTGTGCATCTAGCACCAACATCCTGTGAAAAACATCTGGGCCTTGAATTTGGTGGGCTAACAGGTAGCCAACTTCCCTCAAGAACTGCCAAGTCGCCCTGAGTGCTGTTGTCATCATTTTGCATAAATGTCCTGGCCTTATGATAGAGCTGAAAGACTCAGTGTTTGACGTACTGAAAAAGCACAAAGGTAAGTCAGAGAAAACACACCGGATCCAACAGGCAAGGGCCAAATTCAGAGAACACGGACAAGTATATCAAACACACAGTGGTAGCATCGTGTAAGTATATGGCACAGCATTGGATTTACAGTCAGAAAAGCTAAGTCCAAATCCTAGTTCTTCCACCCGCCCGCTGTCAGTTGTTGCCCGTTTCACTTATCCGAACACCCATTTTCTTATTTGTAATAACATCTTATAACGTTTTGTAGGGTTATTGTGAGCATAAAATCAAGTAAGCTAATTCATCAGAAGGAATGATACAAGTCTAAAGTACTACAAACATTATTGTTATCATACTAGTATATATATATGTGTGTGTGTATATATATATGTGTATATATATATATATATATATATATATATATATATATATATATTGGTACTGGGGATCGAACTCAGGGCCTTGTGCTTCCTAGGCAAGCACTCTAACCACTGGGCTAAATCCCCAGCCCTCATACTAGTATAATTTTACCTTCCAAACATTGAAGAATAGGCTTGGAAAATTACAAATAAAGGCATCTATAATGTTATAGGAAATTTCAACAAGCATATGAAAATTAATACATGCTTGTAAAGTAGATTTATAAGAATAATAGATCACTGCAAATCAGACAAAAGAGATAAATTTTGTACTTAACACAGTGAATGATTTAGGGTTCATGCGGTTTTCATCAGAGTCCACTGAAGACTTAGCAACAAACAGCTCCATAGAAGCCAACAGAGAACACATGTAATAGTGACCATTTGGCAGGTCACTCCATTGAGAAGTTCCTCAATGCTGGAACAAATTTGAAAATATTTTAGAAATAACAGATAAATTGGCTAAGATGTAAAATATAAATCAGTTTTGAGGAGGCTGATTCAAATAATTTCAAAAAGAAATTACATATGTGTCACCTACTTCATCACAAAAGAACATTCAGAAAAACATGCAGTGGCTTTAAACATAAAAAGGCTAAATCTCACATCAAGATACCTTTGCAATAACTGAACAATTCACACACAAAAAAAATTGAACATTTTATTTTTTACAATAAACTGCTAAACTAAGAAGCATGGCTTCCCAGTAACAACAATAATACTTGGTAAATAAAACACAATTCTCCTTACAGTAATCAGCAACCATTCAGCTTCTGTTGAGAGGTTAAAATCACTTGGATGTTTACTTTTTCATTTCCATTATTATAAAAATGGGAAAAAATGACTTTCTAAGTACAGAATAATTCTGTCAAAGTTTGGACGAGATGTTCAAGTGGTGCCCGATGTTCCCAGGCAGTGAGGATCTTCCTAGCAGGTACACATTATCCTCATAAAGGTCTTCTTTCCCCAGGGACTGAAGAAAGAGGCTTCCCACATGGCATAAATCAGGAAAGAATAATACCAGTCTCACAGCAATTCACTGATGGAAAGTTCAAATTTTGAAGGAGTCTTTGCTTTTGTTTGAGGACATTTGGTCTGGTTTATTTTCTTTTTATGTAAGATTTTCTGTTCCTCAATTTTTAAATGCAAATATTCTAATATATACCCTAGAATGCTAAGTATAAGTCCCCAACTAAACTAAATGTTGAAAATTTATAAGAATTGTTCTAAGAAAAAGAATCAGAAGCTGTGCAATAAGAAATAATATGAGCAAATAACTCAGTTGGTAGTTACTGCTATTGCAATACACTATATCCTGATTAGTAGGCGACATGTGAGGAAATTTCTTGCCAGTGACTAGTTTAGAAATGGGCATGAAGTACAATTCTGATCAATGAGGTATAAGATGGAAGTCTTTTGGGAGCCTTTTTCATTCATTTAAAATCAAACATACACCAAAAAGCAAAACAAAACAAAACAAAAACCAAAATAAAAACTACCCTTTTCTACTAGAGAGTATTTTCTGACTCTGATGCCTGGAAGTACAGTAACTATCTTGTGGTCATGAGCAAAAATATCCTAAAGAGGAGCCAGGAGACTAAGGATGGCACAGGATAAAATTAGAAAGAACCCGGATCCCAGTGTCATTGAACTGTTAAATTCATCCTAGAATGGCTCTATCTCAGGACTCCTTATTATTATGTAAGAGAATACAGATTTTTACCATATAAGCCAATGAATTGGGTTTTTTTTTTTTTATAATTTGCAACCAAAAACTAGTGCAGAATATATATCGATCATAGCAATGCATTTGAAAGTTTTCTCAAATCCCTGAAGATTTGATGGAGAAGTGTAGATTGAAGAATAATTTTATTCAGCAGATTAATAGATGGTTAAATAATGGAGAGAATTCTTTAACAGTGTGTCCCAGAATTCTTTTAAACATTAGCTTCTCCTTTTGAATATTGATACCAATAATATAAAATAGGCTACTAGACCTGTTGGCTAAATAACAAAAAACATATTAGACTTTTCCTTCATTACCAACATGAGATTGTGGCTTACCTGACATACATGAAATGAGCCTGTGGGTCACATTCTTGAACCTTCTCATTTAGATAGTGTTATAAAATTAAACCAGTACCAGCATAAAATCCAAACATTGAAAATTCATTTTTATTTTTTTTATTTTTTTATTTTTTTTGTGGTGCTGGGGATTGAACCTAGCAAGCACAAGGCCCTGAGTTCAATCCTCAGCACCACCACCCCCCAAAAAAAGAAAGAAATGTAGTGTTTGGAGGTGTCTAGGATAATAGGTTTTATGTGTCACATCTTCTATGATTTATAGGAAACTTTTGCTTTTTTAAAGTATGTTAAATACAGAAAAGGAAAGAATAAACATTATGAAAACTAAACAAATATGTGTAAAGGAACACAAAGAAAGGTCAAATGTTAATTCTCAAAACTTTATTCAACAATAACTCATAGAGAACATATTTATACACTGTTACATATTATATACTATGTATTAATTTTTTTGCAGTCTTACTTGTTGGTAATGCACTCAAAAAATCTTTTGTTTTTTTCAGTACTAGGGTTGACTCCAGAACATTCATGCTGAGCTATGCCCAGCACCCTTTTTATTTTTTATTTTGAGTCAGTCTCGCTAATTCACTCAGTTGCCTAGACTGGGCTTGAACTTCTGATCCTCCTGCCTAAGCCTCCCAGAATACTAGGATCACAGTCAGGTGCCATGCCAGGCTAAAGAAATTTTATTATATCCTCTTCAAAGAAGCATCACTGAAATAGTTAGGAGAAGTGATCCTCAACTTATTTTCTACCACAAATAGCACAAAACTATTCACATTACTTTCCTATGGAACTTGGCCTGAGCCTGACAGCAAGGACGATGAACTTCTGAGAAATTTGGAAATAGAATCTGCACATGGGAGTCTAGCTAGAAGGCATATTCTGGAGACTTAAAAACATATCTCCACGTTCTTTGACAATCTTATCTGGAGATGGGGTCTTTGTCTCTGTGAATTTGGGCAGGCTTGTTCCTGTTTCAATCAACGAGATAGAGTAACAGTGATGCTGGGTAATTTCTGAGACCACATGAGAAAGGGCCACACCATTTCCACCTGCTTCTCGTGGAATGCTTGCTCTCTGGATGCCTCCTTTAAACTCCCTCTGGGACCCCAGGTCAAGTTGCAAGTCAAGTGACATGGGAGCCCTGCACAAGCACTCTACTTGAGAGTCCCAACCGACCCCTCATTGCAATTAGCCCATGGAAAATAAAAAAAAAAAAACCTCTAGATTAGTGGCTCTCAAATTTTAGCACACATCAGCGTCAACTGCAGGACTTGTTAAGATGTAGATTACTGAGCCTCTCTTCTAGAGTTATTGATTCAGTAGATCTGGGATGGGACCAGCCAACTAACTTTTGTTAAATTTTTAGGGGATCTGAAGACAACTCTTTGAGAAGTGGTGCTCTGAAAGAATCAAGCACCAACTATTGGTGAATCCTCAACATCGCAGGGCAGAAATAAGCTGCCCCTGCTCCTTCTGCCTATATTCTTGGCCCACAGCTTCCATATGCAGAATTATTATATTTTTTTCTGATTCAAGAAGGTAAATTAGAATGAAAATGAATAAAATGACAGGATAGAAAACTTTTAATTTATCCTAATTGATTTTTAAAGTATAAGAGTCACAATCTTTTGTGGTTTAGTGACTTGCTTTTGTCATGCATATGATGTAGTACACCTCACAAAACATCGCTGCCTGCTCGCATCTGGGTAACACATCCCAGTATAAGAGCTTGGGCTTTGCTATCAGTCCAAGCTGGATCTGAATCTTAACTTTTGTTACTTGAAGTTTAACATGTATTGGACCTGAAAGCAAGGTACTTAAACTTTCTATGCCTCCATTTCTCCATTTCCAAAATGGCCTGAGAAGATCGTGGTCATTCAGTGAGAAAATGTCCTTATGACAGTGCCTCACACTGAGAAGTCACTCTGTGAATATTTTTTCAAGATGATATGTGCCCTTATTTAGGCTTTTTACCTCTTCGAGTATTAGAAAGTATCTGCAAAACCAGGATAAAAACATTTACTTTATTTTTAGAATTAGGAACCAAACAATAAATGTTTACTAAATGACAGCAATCCTTGTTAATACCCTTATTGTTGCCATGAAACAGACACACTTTCTGATACAGAAAGCACAAGTCAGTGAGTTTTGTTTTAATAAACTAGAGCTTTCACATAGGTGGCAGGATGATGCAGGGCACAATGTTTTAGCCTTGCATTGACCGAACAGTAGAGAGTAGCGATATTAAATGTTCCAAGACAGAATCAAAGGGATTCCTGATTCTCTCTGTTCACATGTGCTCCGAAGCTGGAGTAAGCACCTTACTAAATCACCACAGATCCCTGCAGTTCTCTGGGGGAGTGTCATCTCCACGCAGTTGTGAATCAAACAGCGTATGTGAGGACGCAGGTACCTTTGTTATTTCCCAACTCCCAGCATCTGCCTCTCTTACTACCCTTTGTACTCAAAGGGTAGTTGCCAGGACAGTTCCTACGATACCCTGCACTGATTGATTTGCGGATGTGCAGCAAATCCTTTGGACTATTAACCAGTAATGAATATGTCATCTAATAACTCTGAAATGACAGCTTTAAGGAACAAAGAGGGGCTCCAGGAAACAAAGACCCCTCGGGGCCTCACAGAATAGGTTTGTAGTACTGTAATGATGTGTGAGAATACTGCCATTTTGAGGTAAGATTTTTTTTCATTTCAGTTAAAGGACAGTTCATAAGAGCCTGGCCCATTATAAATTGTACAAGGCATAAACATAACTTTCTTTAACAATCGTTCTTAGGTTTTATTCTTCTCATAACAGGAGGAACACTGAAACGAAATGTAGGTAAATATTTTTCTCCTAATGAGATGAAGAAGAATTTTCTAAATGTAAAGAAATAAAAGGAATCATAAAGTAAAAGATATACATGTTTCACTTCACCAAAAATTGAAATCTTTCAGATATTAGGAAGTAGCATCGGCTAAATTAAAGCTGAGATATAACACCATCCACTGGGGATTTAATTCATAATATACAAATAATGCATGCAACTCAAAAAATAAAACTCTGGCATAAGAAATCAAAAGGGTAAATAAAGACCAAAATGTATACTAGATATCGGGAAACAGGAAGAAGATGTTCAAATGGGAAGGGGAACTAGGGAGAGGGAAAAGGGAAAGGAAGGAAGGAAAAAGAAAGAAGAGAATAGAAGGAAAAAATAGAAACTAAGCTTCTGTAAATAAGGAGGGGAAGAGGGGTTAAAGGGAGAGAAGGGGATTGGGAAAAAAAAACAAGAATCAAGCTATATTATGTACAGGTACACATTCCCAATGAGGAACATGATCATTATGTATATCTAAAGTGTACTGATAAAATTAATTTAAAAAAAGAAACAACCTCTAGCATCCCAGTAGAAATACAGGCCAAAATAAAAACCAGTCATTTACCTTAGTAGTAGAAAATGAATTGCAAATTATATATACCTTTTCCACTCTTAGCAAATTGGCAATGATTTGATATATGTTACTGTTTTATGTTGGCAGAGTTCATTAAGACTAGGAGTCTTTTATCCTTTCACACAAGTGATCTAATTTTTCCAGAAAGTAAGCTTGTTAAATAAAGTAGAAGTTATAAAAATGTTTTCAACTCTTCCCACAGCAAAGGTATTCAGTATGTATTGAGAACATGTGCTAATAATATATATAAATGTTTTCAATCCTTGGTCCAGAAAGCCCTGGAAATTTTCCCTAGGAAATAACTAGAGTTTCAGTTAAAAGCTAAGTACAAAGATGTTACCCATAGTTTTATTTATAATAGCAAAATTTGTAGGAAAATGAAAACATCCCCCAAACACTAAGGGTTAATAGGACTACAATGCAGTTTAAGCACTTCAAACATTTCCTTCATGTTTTGAGAAACTGCAGATAAAATTAGTAGAAAAAGATCAACAGGCAGAACAGAATATAGTGAAGATAGCTTTGAGACCTTTTTTTTGGTGGTAGAAATCTAGAGTGGTACATTAAAGGTGATTCTGAAATACCATCTGGGCTCTGCAAGAAAGAAGTCTGTGAACACGCAGTACCCACCACAGATACAAAAGATGAGAGTCACAGTACACACGCTGTAGGTGCCAACCCAAAGAGCACACACGGTGTGATTTCAATCATTTATCAACAGCTACGTGTGTGGAGAGTCAGATGTGTGCCCACAGAAAATCACTGACTGTAATCTCAGACTGGAATTAGTGTGGTTTTTACAATTTATTTAGTATTTTTCAAGTTCGCGATGATGAAATTCAGGGCATACTAACCCCCAATATGGCACCCTGACATACTACTGAGTACTGTAAACTAAAAGAATTTGCAGGGAGGGGGAGAATGTATAGGAAGTATTCTCTGGTTTTGCTTTGAAGCAGGTCCATTAGACACTCATGTGAGAGTTGCTTTCTCTATATGGGGAAGAAAGAAGTGTCCTACTCTCTGAAGACAAAGGAAAACACTGAACAAACAGGCTTTGGGAGTCTCCTCAGTTTGTTACACTTAATTCATGTTATAGTTTGTATCTAGATGTCCTCCAAAGCCTCAGGCACTCATAGATGGGGCTTCTGAGGGATAATTGGATCATGGGCGGTTGATGCTCATGGGTGGGTGGATTAGTCTACTTGTGACCAGGTTCTGGGGTTCTAGCTCTCTTTATAGAGGTACTTTCTAGATTCTTTTTGTAGGAAAAGAAATGTGCTCTGCAGACTGAGTTTAGGCTAACAAGAAATACACCCTGCAGGTTGAGAGCAGACTACTGTGAAAGAGCACAATAGCCAAGAACTTCATGCCAGATATTTTTATATCACCCACTCCTCAAGACATTAGATCTAGGCCATCCTACCAAAAACCTGCTTAATATCTTGTGAGAAGAATTGAAGATAGAACTTTTACTTCATTCCAGGGGCAAGGCTTTGGGAACAGTTTTTCTGCACATGTCCCGGATCTCCATGATTGACAGGTCAGGCCCACTTGCTCGGCCAGTTCACCACGCCCTAATCTCCTGCCTCATGCTTATTACCATATGAAATGAGCTTCTGGTCTCCCAGCAGGAATGAAGTTGTGAACCAAAAGGAGGAAGTTAGGAGGGTATTTACTGGAAAGCCTAAACAGAATAGCTTCTGGATTGCCAGGAGGGGACATGTGGGTGGTGTCATGCCCTCTCAATCCAGCACTAAATGTAGATAAGCAGAGCACAGGAATTGCTCAATTGCTTAGTGGCCACCTATCAAGGGTAGCTCTGCGGATTTAAAAAGACCAATTGGAATTCAGGTTCTCTAACCCAGTTCTGTAGCATGTAGGGTTTAAAGGAAACTGGTATTTTAGAAAAAAAACTGGTTAGTTTGCATTTTAAATATTTGGAAACTCAGGAGCTTAGTAGAGAATGGCAGCAACTTCCTTTAGTGAGGGGGATGTTGCATTTCATGTTGCCTGGAGAAGTTCATTCTTGGTCCACAAGTCCTAGTTCACTGTCTATTATTTTAATTCTTATGCACATGGCTGATTACCCAACTTTATCTCAGTCTCTTTCCCTGAGTTGCCTTATTCATAAGCTAACTAAATAAACTATTCTTTACACACTGATGAGTTTATGGTTAAATATGTTGTTGGACGGTGAAGCCTGGCTGAAGAAGGTGGGTCACTGGGGGTGGGCCTAGAAGGATATATCTGCCTCTCATCTCCTTTGCTCCCTCTCTCTGCTTTCTGCCAGCCACACCATGAGCAGTTCTCCTCCACCACACCCCTCTACCATGCCATCTTGCCTTGGAGCCTCAGCAAGCAGAAAGTGACTTTCATATTCCCTTTGTCCTTATTACATTTCTCCACAGCTGTCCACTCTTTTTTTTTTTTTTTTTTTTTTGGGTGCTGAGGATCAAACCCAGGCCCTTGTGCTTGCCAGGCAAACACTCTAACCACTGAGCTAAATCCCCAGTTTGTCTTCTCTTTACCAAACCAGCATTAAAAACACTAAGGTATAACCTTTTCTTTGGGTCAACTTCTTATATTGGTTCCTATGGCACATAAAATTTACATGAAATAAATCTGTATGTTTTTCTCTTCTTAATCTGTCTTTATAGGGGCTTTACCAATGAACCTACGTTGAAGGAAAAGATATTTTCCCTCTGCTACAGCTACATTGAGCACATATTGGTTTTGTGTTAATTTTTTTTAAATTGTTCAAGTGTTTTAGCAAGAATATTCTGGGGAAAGCCACAGTGTTGGGAAAATAAAAACATGCAAATAAATTTTAGAAAGATTTTATATGTGCAATCATTTCTTTTTCCAAAAGGGAAATGTATGGGTAGGGTTAGGAAGATCTTTTCTAGTACAGGTTAGCTCCAAATCTCTTCAAATTTAGTTATGAATAAGAATGTGAACTTTTTCATTTTCTACAAAAATCCAAGTACTTAAGAGAAGACTTCTGTCAATGAGCTTAAAAAAGAATCAATTTTTGTCAGTACAAATAGCCCAAGGGCCTGGAACTAATAAGGTTCTCTAATAAGTGCAGTCTTATGGTAAGTTTTTAAAATTTTAGCGCAATTAATGATACTTTTAGCTTCTTTTACTAATTGTGTACTGCTGAGTCTTTCCCATGTTCGAAGCTGATTTTGATATTTTCAAAGTTCAGATTTCTTTACAGAGAGTATCTACCAGGTGGAGATGCAAGAAGCATGGTTTCATGGCAGAAATTTTTCGTTGAGAGGCTCAGAATTAGAAACCACAGGGTTCAGGGAGTTGGGGACAAAGGACTCAGATGTAGCTCTCCCTTTAATTAGCTCTGTAACATGAGACAAGTCATTTTCTATGTTCTCTTTCAAATTTTCCACATTTGCAAAATGAAAATATACTGTTACTGCCCTCCAGGGAATAATATATGAGCATAAATTGAGTAAAAGATGTGAGATGAATAAGCCAGCAGGAGGCCATCTTTCCCACCAAGGCTGTCTCCCAGATGACTGCACACACACCCCTCCTAAGGTGTTAACTGATAATTAGGATGTTAACTAGTATCTAGGCAATAAGCAATACAGTGGTACTTCAGTTTATGAATTTAATTTATTTTGCAGTCTGTGTGGAGAAAATGGCCATGTTTGTCACCTAGTATGGAGTTTGCTAACAGAAACAAAATTTTGCCAAATGCTTTTGTTTGCAAACTGAATTGTTTGAAAGCAGAAACATTCATGAACAGAAGTTTTACTGTATTGGTGCTTCTAAAAGTAAATTAAGTGGGATTGCCCCGAATTTCAGGATTAGCAAGACGTCCATTGTTGACTCCAGGGACCTTTGGGGAAGTAAGTCAATTATAGTTTCTCGTGGTCTCACTCAGTCCTCTTGAAACTAAATTGTCTTCTATCCATTCACATTTGACAAAATTCAGAGAATTCCTCATCTTGCCCTCAGTTGATGTCTGCCTTCTGCTGCTCCTTCCCTATGTTCTCGTGGTTCTAAAGAACACTAGAATAGTTATGATTCACCACCAGTAGCCAGGTTGGAAGCAGTCTTTGTTTGAGATAGGCCCTTTAAAGCTAGTATCTTTTTGGTAAAAACCTAACTGTGCCGTGATGCTCACAATTCACAGGGGAAAGATTGACAAATCTGACTTACTAAACGTAAAGGTTTTCCCCACTATGGCAAAAACAATAAATAAACAAAAAATACAACACAAACTAAAAGTACTTTAACGCTCAAAAAGCAAACTAATGTCCACAATTTACCGGTGTATTAGTCAGTGCTTACAAGAGCCTGCAGGGCTGGGGCAAGGCTCCTCAAAAGACTGTGCGTACTCTGAATAGGGTTTAAGGCAGGACAGAAATGTACAAGATCGGCCTAAATGGCCAGCCACAGAGTCAAATGTAGAAGAGTGCAAAAGATCAGCTGACCGTGCTAAAGGTCCAGAGGATCCAGCCCAAGGCTTGGAGCTCAGGGCAATATCCCACAGGTACGGACATCTGGGGCCAAAGAATCCGTGAGGAGAAACCGCGGGGTCTGCACTGGGGAGTCGAAAGGTCGGCGCTAGAAGGCAGGTAGTCTGCACCGGGAGGCCGAAAGGCCAGTGCCAGAAGCTGAAGAGCCTGCACCAACAGGCAGGAGACCAGGCCCAGGACAAAGGCCAAGACCGGGACTCCTCGGGAGAGAACCGTAGCTCCTCTGAGGAAAATCCACCACAACAAAGCTCTTTGAAATCTCTCCCTCCCTTTCTCCTTCTATACCATTCCAACAACAACCCTCCTCGAAGTGGGTCTTGCACACCCAGAACCAAGCTGACTCAATCCAGCTGGGTGTTCCCCACTCAAGTTGACCATTAATTAATTAACTACCACAATCGGCATACCCATAAGTGAATAATCTAAAATATTGTACATACTCTCTCAGAGAAGCCTTCACTGACTTCCTAGTCTAAAGCAACACATAACCCGTACATCACCCTCACCCTGCTCTTTCTTCTCCAAACCGGTCTGGATCCCTACCAGCATTTAACAAATGCTCACACTGCACAAGCACTATGCTACATGCTACCTATTCAAGCATGGACAGTTTTCATCATAGGCAGCACTGCATCAGTTTGGGAAGTATTTACATTTCCAGATTGTAGACTCTATTTTTTAAATTACCCAAACTCAAATAGCCCAAACATGAAGAGTCTCGCTTTTTACTTATTTAATTTTTAATCAAATATATAAGCTAGTTTTATTTTATATATAAAAATACTTTAATATATTAAAACAATATTCTATTTTTTGTTAATTAAGCTCAAAGGGTGTATCATCTTTAGACAGATTTTTTTTTAAGTGTAAAAACCAATCAACAAACGCACACGTAGTAAAGTGTGTGACAAAAATCATATGATATGGCAGTTTATATAAAGTTAAAGGTATCATTGAAACCTGATTCTGTCCCAAGGATAACTTTCTTTGTCACTAAAATATAATAATATCACAACGGAGCAAGAGAAGAAAAGAATTTATACAAAGTAAAGAAACTTAAAATTTTTTTTTAAATGTTATCTATATATGTGTGTCTTTAAAAAGAAAATATTTTATGTCAACTAAAATTGATCAGAGGTCTGTGTTTTGCTTGGTATTTTTCCAACTGTACAAGCTTTGATTCATTCTCTATCTAAATAATAAAACCTGAATTTCCCCCATTCTCTTGTTATTTCTCTTAGCTCCTCGGTATTATTGCACATATTATGATATCCTGAAAACAAAAAAAGCAAGACCTGAACCATTTTAAGACCAAGTCACAAGTAATTCAGAAAGCTTTTATTTGCCTTCGTTACTGTATTCACTTACTTGTTATGGTTGTATACTTGCAGCAAGGTACATGACCCGCATCAGGCCAAGCTAGCAAGAGGTTAAACCCCACCCCAGGCTGCCCTGCAAATGCCACCAGGGAGGCACCGACTGGGCTCATTGAAGGAGCAGGGGCTCCTCGCAGCCCTGTGGATGAGCATAACTGGCAGCAGGGAAAGTGCAGGGCTACAAACAGCAGCGCAACACAGACAGGATAAAGCATGAATGGAGCAGTGGGTTCAGATAGGGGTGAGGCTGAATCTGGGCTTTCGTGCATGTATTCCTCATGTGAATGGCTTGATCTGGGAACTCTTATCTCACCCTGGACTGACAGTTTCTTAGCCGAAGTGGGGCAGTGTGCAAAGCCTTGGTTCGCTGCAAAAAGCATGGCGATAGACTCTCTTTGCATATGTGACCAAATGTCCCCTCTTTATAAGGGGCCTCCTTTGTAACAAACTTTGGAATAGCAGAAAGGCAAATTGAGGGAATTATCTGAACAATTCACACAAAGGCAACATCTCTCTCACTCCCTGAATGTTCTCTCCCCTCACCATTCTGTTTCTACTATTATCAGGCCCAAACTTCCCGAATAAAAAACAGACCTAGGAAATTGTTACAAATACCAGACTAAATTTCAGTTTAACAAATTTGGAGAATATAATCAATAATTTAACCACTGTATGAATCTTTTAGGACAGTACAGAAACATGTCACACATTATTTTTTCATTTATCACATCCACCTAAAAACAAAGAATAATGGAGCATAAAAAAGTGTATCTCATACTTCACTAAGCATCTACATTGTACTATTCAAGTCTCAAACATCATTTGATTTGATAGAAAAGTTTTATGTGTTTGGAAAAATTTATTTCCATAAATTTTGAATACAACCTTACAGGTAATAACAAGACACAAGCAAACACACCCAGAATGCATTGGTTAGACTTAACCCATAGGTTTGGAAAGGTCACTTTGGGCAATCATTGACCTGAATCATTAGTTTGAGCAGAAGTCTGCTTTGCGGATGAGGGTGGAAGAGAATTCTGGGCAAAGAAACAGCACGCCCAGAGGCACATGTGAGTGGAACAATCATGCTATACTCCCTGTATACTCAGTGACTCCCTGTAGAACTCCATGTAGTTCAACACAGGGTTAGTGGGCAGTGTGATGAGGAGAGGTAGTGAAAGAATTTGTCAAAGACTTTGGCTTCCTAAAGGGTAGGTGTTAAATGATTTAAATAAAGGTCCAGTTTTCGGATTAAAATGAGCATTGTGAAGGCAAAAGGGGAATAGATTAAAGGAAATAGAGGTTGGTACAGGGAGACCACTTAAGAATGTGATTGTTATAGCTCCTCTGGGAGACAGAGGAGAGGTTGTCTAATGATTTTAGACTATGAAGAGGTGATTTCAAAAGGAAAACTTTGAGTCACTAGGTCCCAAAATGATTTTTAGTAAAGCCAAGTACCATATTGTGTTTTAAAAAAGAGCGCAATGGACTAGGTAGAGCGGGAAACACTACTTTCCCAAGGAGATGGAGCAACACATGCAAAGGCATTTATTACTCTGCATCTAATCGAAAATGATGCCCTTTAAATGGAACTATGTTAACATCTGTTACCATGGTAGAACCAGAAATAAATGTACTAATAAATTCAATGTTGAAAAAAAAAAAGGACAAAGAAAGTTTAGAAAAACTCATTCTATTTATGTTAATCTTCTTTCATGGGCCTCAGGTTCTGCTTCTGGGATACCAGAACTAAAATTCTTGGCTCCTAACTCCCCCCAGGCCAGTTGGAGAGGCAAGGAAGATTTAAACCACCTGTTCATCTTCCCTCTGATTCCACCTGTGAACAGAATGAGTACCAGATCCTCTTAGAAGTATCTTCAGGCTACCCCATCCTTTCTGTCAGGAACCCATCAGCATCTTCTAGCAATGATCTTTTCAGGAGCTACTACTGTTTTTAAAATTTGCTTTATTGGTACATGTTTGCAATTCACGCAGTTTACAATCATCTTCGAGCTACTGCATTCTAATCTTCGCCATTTGGCTCCAGCTTTACATGCCCAGATGAAAAGAAGTTGCCACCTGAGCTAGGTCCCCACCTGCTTGCTGTTCCGCTCACAGATCTGTAGGTTAGGAAGTTCATTGTGGATGTAGAATGGATGATGAACTTGGGAAACTCAAGGGCAGTTAGCAGGCAACGCTGGCTTCACTAGATGGTGGCTAATGATTCAGAGAAATAGATAG